>JAULCE010103985.1:0-12541 GCA_032359355.1 Macoma nasuta | reverse complement strand
TGAATTGACCAATAAAATGACTTGTTATCTTTTATCGCTATGGGTATCTCAGTACACAAGTTTTAAACTGCCCAATCCTAGACTCGCTTATGAAATCACCATGCCAACGCTGCACACAGTATACTTGACTGAGGCCCGTCCATGTAAAATACCTGATTGGAAATACACAATAAAACTTTATGTGAAGTTTAAAACCTTAATATTCCACCAATTTTAACAAATTAAAGATGAAAATGTTTGCATAACTTATGCAATTAAACCCTATCATGATCCACTCTTTTAAATGCATTTTTAAACAAAAACTCCATTTCCTATTTAAAATCTGCTTATTTTACGTATGCTAGGCCATTGCCAATGAGGCACGGCATATTTAACAAAAATACTGCCTGATTTTTGGTAAAATAAAACAAATCTCGGTTGACTCGTGACAAGTTTGTCAATGTGTTTATAAACTACGAAAACACGTGGGTGATTTGTTATTGCCGAATTTCAAACCGTTTGGATCAGGATCTGAGTTACTAAGTGTCTGATCTTGATTAAAGTAGTTTTTTCAGAACATTATATTTGTGGTCGCTCTAAACTGTATAAGGGTTAATAACAAAGTGAAAACTCTTAGAGCCTTTACATTCTCCTTAATATCTTTGGCAGAGAATATCTGAGTATTTTGTACAAGACGGTGTAAAAATGATAAAGGAATTGTGCGCATTCACAAATATGTTAGCTCTTGATGCTGTAAAGATGCACTGTGAATCTGTGATACATTACATTTATTTTCAAAACGTAAGTTTATCAGATCAATAGGGTCTTTGGAGTTTATATGTATGCATGCAAATGTATTGGATGATCTACTAAAGCCATGCAAAAAAACTACTATCCTATTCAAGCCCAAGGCCTACAGTGCTTTTCAGCACTTTGATTAACTATTGGAATACAACCCCCCCCCCCCAGCTTTTGCTATTATAACGTGTATTTAAAGTGTTTAAATCCTGATTAATTTACTAAACCCTTTAATGTGACCACTAACGGATGGTTGCACCATAGAGTTATGTGAAGAATAAATGGTATTTGTTTCTCAAAAAGGTGTCATTTACGCATCCGTATATGTGGCCCTGTATTTGGACTGTATGGTGCTCGCGAAGACAGTATGTCCCAAACATTTAAGTTCATACGGTAATCACCAAAGTGTGTTTATATGTTAACTCTGTAAACGACCTTTTCAGCTAATCTAGGTTCGCCCACGTTTAAAATAACTGTCAGTTAAGTTTACAAACCATGCACACATGTATTAACAATGTCGCTTTCAACTTGGACTATTATGTGTAAGGTATAAGGTACATAATAGCCATGTTTTACATCTTGTCGCTGGGTGGTAATATTTTAAAGAAACCTTTAAATTCATTTAAATATAAATGTTCCACAAAGAGTTTTTTTTCAAGTTTGATATAATTTGGGAGAGATAATCTGTTTTATGTTAACATTGAAGCCTATGGGGAATATACATTTTTGTGATTATGAGAAACTGAACTGAATTTGATGTTCAAGAAAAACTCGCTGTAGAAAGATGATTCTGTTTCAAATATCATAGAGAAATCTAAACGTCCCCATAGAAGGGGAAATAACTCATGAAAACTAAACTTTCAGGGGGAGATTATCAAAACAACTTTTGTCACTAAATTACTTGTCAATCTGGTCCTTTTTATTATTATTTGAAATTTGTAAAGCTAACATTGTCAAGTTAAATGTATGTTTTGGTTGAATCGATGGGTATTAGGTAACTTATACATTAAAGGCGTTTGCGGCAGTGAGGGCGATTGTTTTCTTATAGATTTGTTTTAAACCAATCGAATACTTGTTGGAATATAAAATACAAAATACGAGTCACCGATATTTTGAAGCTTTTATCGACTCTTTTCTTTGACCAAATTCACACTTTTCTACGGATTAGAACCATATGGAGTCATTTACCATAACACTCATAAAAACGATTAATTAAATGCAATGTGCAAAATGGATATGTATTTTTCACATTGCATTTAATTAATCAAGTAACAAATAACAATGTTTTATACAAAATATTTAAAACAATGTTAACATGAATGAAACATTCGTACACCGGTGAAACCTAACTCTCGCGAGAGCCGTGATTTATAGCTGTCACAAACGTACATAATGTATGTGTATATTGTCCTAGAAGCATGTCCGTGTAATTGTACTAAAACTAATTACATTGAGAACGGAATCGGAACCAAACCGGAACCGAATTGAAAGTGAGTCGAATAGGCATAGAGGGAATATCTGTATAGCGATACGAACCAGTGCAAAACTCTAAAAAACCAAATGATGCGCTTTATAAAGCGCATCATGTGGTTTCTGTGTGTTTTAACCGGTTTTCTCGCAATATTCAACTGCAAACGAACCGGAGCGAATCGGAGCGAAACCGGTAAAAAAGTCAATTAAATTACTTTCAGTACTGTATTATAAGCATTTATAATTTAATGATTTGCATCCTTCGCAACTGGAACAAGTTCATAAATTTCAGTCGCCGCGATTTCAAACGGCGAGTTTTCAGAGAGTAGTTGTTACTCATAACAATCACTACGTTTAAAATATATCAGATATTTTAAGATAATTCATCGTTGTTATCGATTGTGTGCAGCTGTCATATAGTATCCTAAAATATTTAGACAACAATGGTATATTTGATAAAACAAACACTCAATAACGCAAATTAAAACTGTTACAAAAGTTGTTTTCCTTCTGCAGTCAAACGCACTGATAATGAAAAGACAGGTGGAAATAAAGGCATATGAGCGAAACTCGCTTTATTGAAGTGTAAGTGTCATTCTTTTATTAGTTCGAATTACTCGAAGTCCGAATAAAATAGGAACTTCGGTTATTGCAAACTAAAACATGTTCCCAAATAGCATTGCGTATCCATAACGCAAAACACATAATATGTGTAATATAATATTGCATGTATGTCTTTGGTATATATTTTAGTTTTTCAGGGTGCCTAACTATTTCGTGGTGCAACAACTACTGTCTGTCCAAAATATATTCTATATATCCCTTCTTGATGAATTTTGTGACGACGGTTGAAACTATGTCTAGCGATATTGTTGCAAAGCCGCTATTCTTACTCTAAACTGTATTCCAGTATTATTTAGACACATAATCGGAGAATTGGGATTAACTCTGTTATCTATATCGCAAATATAATGTTACTTTAATTACTTTAATTATAAATGGAATCGCTGAGTATATGTAATCGGGCGCTTTTTCACATTAGTTTATGTTACTTCGTGTATGGATTGAAGGCTCATAAATAAAGTTCAAAGTTAACACTTTCCTCCACAGAAGCGCCTTTGTGCGACTCTGTAACTGATGGCGACTGAAAACATTATAAGAAATTGAGCATTTGCTCGTAACGAGCAAATGCTCAATAAGCTATTCGTAGACTTAACCACAAAAAGTCTAAGGAAAAATATGAAAATCTTGGCAAACGAAAATCATAATTTTTAATTGTATTAAAATCATTGTATGAACTGACACATTTGCAAATGCTTCATTTCTTTTAATAGTTTCAATAGCCATCAATTACAGAGCTGCTTAAAAGTTTTTCTGTGAAGGAAAGGGATAAGCTTAGGTATAGCTATTACATCAAACAGGTTAGAATCAGATTAGTTTCTCAATTAGAAACCACAGGATCCGATTCTGCCCTTGTTCACTAAATGCTATGGCATACTTTAGGTACCTCATGGAAAGCTTCAGGTATGTCATAAAAACATCGAGCGTCAAAACGGAGGTGTCAGGGCAACTCGAGCAATGTTGTAGATCTTGTAGGAAGCATCAACGTATCTTGGTTGTCCACACTGCTTGCAATGCCACAGGGTTGTACACTGTTTGCAATGCTAAGTGGACACTTAACAGCGAGCCTGTAGCCTAATTAACCGTCGGTGATATGTTAGAAGGTAATACATTTTGCAATCAAATATCTATGCATTCTGTACTTTTAAGCAGTAAAGCTTATTTAGCGAGATTCATGGCTATGTAAACGCATTAACGTAGTTGTTTTATTATTTATGATTTAACAGCCACGTGGAAACCACAACAAATATGGGGAAAATAACAATGCAATGTTTTCTTCATTTAAAATTATTAATTTAATTTTAACGGAATAATTATTGGTTAACCTATCGTTATGCAACATCATTAAATAAACATACATCACAGTATATGTCTTCCCTTTGTCGCAGTCATTCGACAATAATAACGGGCAATTGATATGATACTCCGAGCAAGCCATCCTTCTGGCAATAATGGTGAAGAAGCAAATAATCCGAACTATCTAAAACAGAATTATAAAGTAGTATTCGGAGCATAGCTTTATAATACAGTCAATTCTCCATTATTCGATGTTATGGGGGCTATTTACAAAAGTCCGCATCACTCGAAGTGCGAATTTCATTATAAAATACCCCCACAACCATGATATGAGTACAGAAAGCCAAAAAACATGTACTATTGGTCAAGCTTATAAATTTGACTAATCATAAATTTGAGTAATCCCAGCTTTTTATGTGGAGCGATACTGTTCTCGTTAGTAATGGTATAACACATCCTAGTATTACGAGATAAGGCGTAATCATTCCACAGACACCCAACCACCCTCATATTTTATTTCAAATAAACTGCATCATATCATTTAGTTTCTCACATGGAGAAACTGGATAGGTTGATAAGTATAATCATGGTTTATTTGTTTTATTATTATTTGTGTGACTATATTTTACATAAAAGGTTTAGACACTGTGTTGTCAATAACAGTAAATGCATGTTATTTCTCATAAATCTAAAAAGAAACTGTCTAATGCATAACTTTGTATTATACTAGATATTGTTAACTGCGGTCAAATTATACTATGTTTACCTGTAAAATTGCCCATTTCGGTTTCTAGAGGAAGTGTAACATGAAAACTCAGTATATTTTCATCAATTATACCAATTGCTGTACATACCAATTACATTAATACTTCAGTTCTAATACAAATACCAAAGTTGTTCCGTCCTACCATTATTCCTCCAATAATATTGAAAATTTAAGGATTGTAAGACTTTTCATACTTGGAATACATTTATATAAACAAAGACCCAATTATGTGTGCACAGTATCGCACAGTTTAGTGCCCCAGCGCACCCATAGTTCATGTAATACTACGCATCGAATTACGATAAATATAATGTTATCATTGTCGGCTAGATACGTTTATATGAAATCCTTTGTATGGACTTTTCTTGGTTGAAACATAATAGTTAATTTCAATGAATATACATATCAATGTATTACAATGTCCTTCATACATAGGGACTTTGACGTCTCAGTAGAAGATGCCTATTGAACACATTGTGGTAAATAGTGCATTTGCTCGTGACTCCATTTTCCGTAATGTTTAAAAAACCATTCAAGCTTGGTGTATTCATTCCTACTAGATACGTTTCCTATTTGTTATATACATTCATTGAGAATTGGTCTAACAAAATCATATGGGGTAAATGATTAACGAAGTAAACATATTGTTCTGTATGATTATGTGGTTCGCATGTGAAAAGGAAAAATCTAATTTGGAATGGTATTATTTCTTGGCATCTTGCTTGACAATATTGATAAGTATTGTCTTCAATAAGCCTCGATACATGCACCAAACGGCAAAACATTCGAACAACACTGAACATTTGAATTTCTCTTTTCTATACAATGCAGCTAAAACTAATCTTCTGAGCATATGGGATCTCAGGTTCAGAATAATTTCCCAAAATGAACATGATAACTTTGATTGTTCTAACGCTTGAATACAACTCACAAATAATTACAGTCAAATCTGTCTTGAGCGGTCATTAAAAAACAAGGCATTGGTAGTCGTTAAGACATGTTGTTGCTTAATGCAGAATGAAAGGTATTCAGACATTTCGTCTTAGAGCAGTTTAATTCTGCATTAAGCAACAACCTGTCATACAATTGTCACTGTGATACCTTATTTATTGGTCGCTCAAGACAGGTTTGAGTGTGGACACAATGGCAGAAAATATAAATTTTATTATTGAATACAACAATGAATTTGATAACTTACCGTGTAAATAGATTTTAAATTGAACTAGCTCAAATAGTAACAACGGTTAGAACAAAATATTATTTTAGAAATAGTACATGTATCATTATCAATTAAATGCCGTTAGCTAAAATAGAATAGCATCTCGTTCTTAAAGATAAGACTGTTTACCGTTGATAAGTTTTTCCTTGCATTTTAAATGATAAACTTTGAAATGATAACAAACGGGTAGTATCAAACACTCACTTTCTTATCCAAATTAAGTAAGCAACGTTTCGATTTAAATGGTATAATGCATGCTGACAGGCATGACATGGCTGTCAGATTCGAATGCATTGTATTATGTGTATGTAAATAATTACGTAAGAGACTTTTACCAAATCCGTTATATAATTTGAACCAAGCAGATATGCTTCAATATTGTGTCATGGCAAACGGGAACACGGAGGAGAAAAATATGACATTTGACACGTGGTCCTTAAAACGAACCCTATTTTTCTTAATATTAAAGTCATAGGCGGGTTGTTTAATTTAATCTTACGATTCCCGGCAAAAAATGTATACAGTCGACTGCAACTAATAACCTACATAACATTTGAAACGATTGATGAGAACTTACACTGTATGTTACATACGATATTATCTCCTTTGGAAGACTTTAACGTAAAAACTGTAATTGTACTTACCTTTGCAAACAGCTTGTAGCTTAATCAGACGTCGAGTAACTCAGTCTATACTTATTCTACCAAAGAAAGTTAAATGAATATATATATATATATAAATTCTAGAAGACGATGCAAGGTGTAAACGAACATATCGCAGACCTCAAATGTCGGTCTTCCAAAGGATATGTAACTAGTTTTGTCTAAGTTGACGCGGGATTGTTTATTAGCCCTAATTACACGAAGTTCGAATTAAATTCGAACTTATGGTAATTTGAATTGATAAAAATACTCCCTAAAGCTCGACGGGTACCATGTAAGACATTATCTATGTTCTCGGTGCAGGTTTCAGTTTGGATTGAAGCGTGAATTATTCTAAATTAAATTCGAGATATGGAAATACCTTATTAGATAGCACCTGTTGTTATTGGGATTATCGCGAAGGCAATCCAAGGTACACTGCTTTCAAGCGGTTCATTCACCATAGTCAAAATTATTTGTTACTGTATTGGACAGGCATCAACCGTCAATTTGATATAAGTTAAAGACGTTTGCAGCAGTAAGGATGATATTTTTCCTAAATAATAGACTTGGCTTAAACTTTATAGGTTTAAAGACCATGCAGAAATTTGTTAAAATATGAAATGAAAAAAGAGTGTCACTGATATTTTAAAGTTTGTATTGACTCTTTTCTATGTGACAAAATTCACACTTGTTTACGGTTTAGAACCATATAGAGCCATTTCTATTCAACTCATTAAAACGATTAATCAAATGCAATGTTAAAAATGCATATGCATGTTTCACATTGCATTCAATTTATCAAATAACAAGTAACAAATATTTATACAAAACATTTAAAACAATGTTAACATGTATGAAACAGTCGTACACAGGTGTTGCGTAACACTCGCTAGAGCCGTGATTTGTAACAGCCGCAAACGCCTTTAAGGCTTTCAGTGTCGAATGTTTCCTTCCTATAGAGTATAAACAACTATTTAAACGAACAATCAAGTCTTGTTATCTCAACTGAGTCGAAACCAGGCTTTAGTCAAAACTAGGACCTGAACCAAGATCTTAGGTTGTTTACTCTTTCTTGATACGTGTCGAATTTGGGACGGGGAGTTGAATCGTAATATTCGCACATACGAGTTCGTCAAATGTATGACAAATCCGTACTAGTTCCTCACACATTTGGGACATATAAGTACCAATAAGTCAAACATTTGTAGGGAATTCGTTCTGTATCCTTATCCCCATGAAAGCTAAAACAAATTCTTCACATGTCAAATTAATAAGAAAAACAGTTGTAAAAATATTCTGTTTGAGTTTCAGCTTAATACTGGTTTCCCACACATATTTCAATATAATTCAAAAATGTCATTTTTCTTTTGCACAGATTTTCATGTATCTTTTAAAAAACAGTTTCCGTTCGGATTTATCTAACATAAGCCTGTGGAAGAAAGGGTTAATACAAATGTGATGGATTTACAATAGTTTTCCACCGAGCCATCGAGTTTATACCGTACACAGGGCATGTAACCTGTCAAAACGACAAACAATATCAGTGAATTAACATATCAAATAGCAACAAGGTGCCGTTTTGTATGATGTTTTAGGACATGGTAAACTATAACAATATTTGATATATTGCAACCATAGGCATTCTTGTATCAGGTTTATATTCGAAAAATAAACCCGCTTTGATAGCTGCTACTAATTTCCCCTGATGTAATTCAAAACAGGACAACGAACAGCTGTTTTATGCTCCTGGCATATTATCCTCTCTAAATTAAGTGTACTTTACTTTAACTCTCATTGTGTTATTCATATAACAAGCAGACATGTAATGGTTATATTATAATGGTTGAATCAATATCATAGGTCGAATAACATGTCGGGTTACTAGGCATCTGATCCTATTCGAATCTTTCTGGCATACTGACGATAAAAGTTAATATTTTTTCCAATTCAGTTGACCGATTGTATAAACGACATCATTAGATTTGGTAGTTTATCCATTCCGTGCATACAAAAAACTGTTTATAAAATAGTATTTGGTTGTCTGTTTGTTTGCGGTTGTTATAGCAAACGAGCGTATATTATTTTGCTCAGAATTATGTATTGGCATTCATTGTTTTGAAATTATACGCAATAAAGATGTTGCGAGAATAAGTTTGCTTTCTTGAGGTGACTGATATTCGCTTGCCACCTGCAAGGGAAACCCGTAAATCAGACAAACGAGAGTATTCTAAAAAAATAAAAAAATCGAAAAGTTCGTTGAATGTAATTCCGTTTTCTGCTCAAAAACAATGTGGATGTCACAACTGTGGCTGACTGATAGATACTATCAAAACATTTTCTAAAATTAAATTGCGTTAAAACATTTGTCGACAATTCATTATCAAAGTAGGATATTACTCTCAAAATATTGCGGTAGTGGTAATACTCTTGTGAAACGTTTATGAACTTTATATGCAAACGCTATTGTACTAAAAAGAATATAATCAAGGACAAAACAAAACGTCCAAACTAAATATTCATGTCATATTTCTGAGACAGAAAACAGATGATACGATTCAAATGTCTAGACTTCTAATCACAAGACAATACATTACAAAATTATGATTGCATTCTTTTGCGTAATGATTATACGACTGCAAATTTCATTTAGGATAACAGTGACCTGTAGAAAACATAATTCTTGCAAATGGATGTTATTGTTTAAATGTACCAATTTACGAAAACAATGCAGCATTCTTTACAATTTCAAAATGAATATATACATGATCTATATTTTGCGTTATTGATATACTAGTTTTTAAATATTTTCTTGCATTATTTCTACATGTAAGATATAATACGTGTCGTGAAAAAAGACGGAAGTATCATTTGTCATATTTGTATTACACAGTTGATAATATATCCTTTGAAAGACCGACACTTGACGTATGCAATATTTTCGTCTGCACTTATTGTCGTCTGCTAATATTTATAAACTTTCTTTGGTAGAAGAAGTACAATCTGAGTGTCAAACAGCTTGGAGCGTGATCATACTCTGAATAACTCGGCGTCTGACCAAGCTCCAAACTGTTTGCAAAGCTTCTACACTTACGGGTATTTCAAAAGAATATAGCATGCGCGCGCAATTTGCACTATATTTGAATGCAGATTACAACTTAATCATTTCCAAATTAGTTTTATATATCAAATATATTTTGCTATGGATTTGTCAAGGAAAACAGAATAGAAACACGAACAGTTGTTGGAAATGGCATTGATATTTACTGATGACAATAACCTGTGCAATTCATACTATATTTACTTAAATTAAAACGTTGTCTTGCAGTTTGGTTCCGGACCGATATTATTTTGTCATTCAGTTTATGCGCCACAAAGTTTGTTTTAATAAGTATCACATATCTCAGTTACTGTACGTACAACAAATGACTACATGAATCTGAAATGGCATTGCCAATACTTATTAATGTAAAACAATAGACTGGGTTTTCCAATCTCTATCTAACTTTCGATTTACAAAAACATGACAATCATAATGCTGTAAAAATGAGGCAAGCAATGGCAGTGTATATAATCACATAAATCTATAACATATATTTGAAAACATGTTTTCGAAATAATAAATGTATTTATCTTTTATATCTTTGGCCGATGCATTTCTCTTTTGAGTTATACACCTTAACTCCACACGATATCTAAGACTAGCCAACAAGGAAAGAATCTGATGGAAAATATAAAAGAATATAGGCATTGCGACGAGAAAATGCTTTTCCCTACAATGTTTTCAATATTAATCAGTTACAGGGCATTAAAATGGGCTTCTGTGGACGAAAGGTTTAAATATAATAAATAATACATTAGTGTAATATAGAGTTTAGTGAGCGGTCACCATAAAGGCCCAACCATTAAGCGAGCCTACTGTCGTCGACCAGCTGTCAACGTTGACTATGTCATCGTTGTTTTAATGTAAATGCGATGTCTAGCCCGAGCACCTTATTTGTTATCGAATACATATACATTTTAATGTGCAAAAGACTTTAATATATTCTTGTTTTATTCTTTTTCAAGTACATATGTATCTGAGATTCGTGGTGTAAATGAAGTTCTACAAAAGCTTAAATAACTAATAGTTTACCGCTGTTAAAATAGAGGATGTTACATGAGTGGTCATTCAATATGGATATTATTAAACGAGTTTTCTAAAAATGATATAAAGGAGCCTTGGCAAGTTTTAGCAATTTTAGTGAACGAGTTTAATAATATCCATATTAAATGACTACGAATGTTATATTATATTTATATTATAATTTACAATGCGACGATTGATAGCGGTAAATACATATACCGTCGCTATATAGTGCAGCCATATTAACGCTATTTACAATGGCGTCACGTATTTTGTTATATCATAATTATTATATCGAAACTTATATCACCCTGTTCTACCACGCTGGTGACGTCATTTATGACATAAACATGTTATTACATAAGTTTAAATAGCATGTTACATTACTACTTCGTACGTCATTTTCATTATTATCTACTTGCAAATAATCTGATAATAAATGATTAATATCTAGGCAAAAGGAAACTATATTTTTGAATTACTTTGGAAGCTTTGTAGGAAATGGGGCATTTGCTCCAATCAAGCATATGCTTCACTTCCCACTTTGCTTTCAAACGACATCTGCTATAGAGACACTCAAAGGTGATAGCATTTATCTTGTTATTATGCTAAAATTGCTTTAACGTTTTGTTTTAGACAGCATTTATGTACAATGTATTATAACAGCAGCTTCTGATGACAGACAAAGCCATAATTATTATTTTTATCCTATATCTTGAGTCATGATCATATCAAGTAATTGATATAAACATAGAGAGAAATCATAAATCTGTGTCTGCAATCAGCGTGCTACTGTCAGGGTATAGTATAACAAACTAATCATCGAATCGGCTCATAATGAAACACAGGCACGTTGCTGTCAGCACAATGACGTAGTATGTGCGTGCTTATATTGTAAATTAAATAGATTTATCAGATGGTTGTGGAATGGCATAGGTTCAGGATATATAGTCAGGAAACAACTCCGTATACCAGTGATATGTTTGAGATGGGTTGATAATAATTTCATGTTTCGCCACTCAACTCTTTCCCGCACAAAGCGCCCTTTAGCGCCACTTAAACTGATGACTTATTGCAAACATTGTAGGAAATGAAGCATCTGCTCGTTACGATCAGATGTTCAATTTCCAACAATGATTTCGATACAATTTAAAAAATGGCATATTTCGTTTACCTATAATTTTCATATTATCAGATTCGTTGTGGTTTATAATTAAAATACCTTGTTGAAATAGTCCGTATTTGTATAGTGACCACTTAGTAGAACCACGCTCATGAGGAAATTTCAAGAAGTTGTCGCATGATATAATTTGTTGGTATAAAAGTTAACAATTTATTTATTACTCCACATGTTAGTTATATACTCACCTATAATACTAAATAAATGGACTCGATTTTGTGTTACATGTGTCGTAAATATCAGAACAGGTACAGAGAAAATATGTTACCGCTTATCAGTACAGATATGGCCGTTAGTAATTTTGCATTTCAGACTTAATAAAAGGACCGTCTTCTGTCGAAAAACAGGGAAAGTCCTAAACTATCAATCTTTAACTCTTTCACCGCCGAAGTCGCCGAAATGCGCCATTGAAAATAGTACAGTCCCAGATCTGACGCCGCCTTAC
>JAULCE010103874.1:0-12542 GCA_032359355.1 Macoma nasuta | reverse complement strand
ATAGAAGTGGCTCAGGCACTAAATCAGTCTTTTTACATAAATCTAACACAGTCTTTGTTATAAAAAAAAAACGTTTCTATTGTGAAAATGGCGGGTGGGGAGTCAACCTCTCTCTAATGAAATGTGTTAGTTGAAATGAAAAAAATAAGCCAAAAATCCAATTATTTAGTCCAAAATCAATCTACTCAATATTACGATGTGTATGTGAAATGTATATTGTATGAAAAATGGACTGTTTAGTGATTGTAATGCCTAAAGACGGTTAGAAAATTTACGAAGATATGATACGTTTTACTGATTAAAAATGGCTTCAATATTTACAGAATGAGATTGTGTTGTTTAGATGCTGAAATTGGTACAAGCAACCTCACTAGAGGTAGTGTTTTAGATATGTGTATGCCCCTAAAATTTATTTTGGGGCATATAGTGATTGTACCGTGCGTGTACGTGCGTGGGTGTGTGTGAATCTGTGTCCGTCCGGCTGCCTGTCCGGAGCATATTTCCTATACCACATCAGCGAGGGAAACCAACATTGGTGTGTGAGTACATCTTGGGATGACGGAGTGTCGCGTACCATTTCCAAGTTGTTGTAACATTGACCTTGACTTTGAACTCAATTTTATAAAAAGCTTGTCCGGGACATTTCTCCAATAGTATATGACCTAGGAATTTCAAATTTAGTATGTGAGTACATCTTGGGATGACGGATAATCGCGTACCATTTTCAAGCTGCTGTGACCTTGACCTTTAACCTAAATTTCAGAAAAAGCTTGTCCGGAGCATATCTCCAATAGTATATGACCTAGGAATTGCAAATTAAGTATGTGAGTACATCGTGGGTTGACGGAGTGTCGCGTACCATTTTCAAAGTATATAGAAAGGTCTTGCAGGACACACCACATACAGCACAAAACAGCCACCCAATCAGCACAGGCACACACGCATACACACATCCACACACACGTACACACGGGTCCAAACACACGCTACATAAAGAAGACACACATGGACAAAAACATGCATAAATCTAGGGTGAATATAGGAGTACCGCCTTGGAACGGTCAGTGGCAAACATGCCGCTAAGTTGAGGGAACAACTTAGTAAGTTGTGGGATCAACTTAGTAGGTTGAGGGAACAATTTACTAAGTTGTGGCCACAACTTAAAATAAGAGTTGCAAATGTCACCTCTGTGCTACGGTATACTTTGTATACATGTTGGAGTAGCCTAAATTAATTTAATAAGTCTTGTTATGTACTTCGTTAAACTATTTAATCCCATTCCAATTACAACCGACATATTCAAATTTGTTTTTACTCTCTACACGCCGTATAAAGTTGACTATTACAGTCGAGTCTTGATAGGTCGAGCTCGGTCGAGTCATATTCATGCGTGTCGAATGAATTATATTTGGACCAAAATATAAATGATTGTGTTGTGTTAGCACAAATATTAGTTGCAGGGACTATTTGGATAAGTCTCAATTACCGGAAGTTCGAATGAAATTCAAACTTTCTATAATTAAGGCTTATAGAACAACATAGTCCCTGCAACTTCGAGCCAGCGAAGTTCGACAGTACATGTAGTACCATTGCAAATATTTACTCCCGTGTTGTATCGAGACAGCCAAAATTTATATCTGTTATTCATTTCGTCTAGCATTATCGTTAACTACTTTAATATATATTATATATAAGATGGCTTACGTGTGATAAAAGAAGCTCCATAGCAGGACACTGATTATAAACGATTCAATGTTGGCGAGAATATATCTGTTCATGCGAAAGTCAGTAATGTATGAAATTGCATCTAGTTCGTTAGGTAATTGGGTTTATTATCTTACAATTTCCAGATGCTGAGGGTGTTCACTCTATATCTTGGTCCTAACGCACGTTATTATCACGTGCTCAAGTTATAATCGCCGACATTCCGGCTCAAAAACACTTATACCAATCTGCTGCTAAACAAATCGTTCTTAATCCTCGGAAAACAATTAAGATCAGACAAAGTGCAAGTATGTATCTGACGGTCGTCATTCGAAATTGTTGACATTCGGGGATAGTTCCTCGGATATTTGATCAGAGCGAGCGGATTTCGGAAAATAAAGCAGACGGGAGTCGGATCAGACAGCGAATGTTGGCGTGAACCCTAATCATGCTAATCGCGCCCTAAGGTAGTGATGGTTAACTTTTGCAAACAGCTT
Source organism: Macoma nasuta (assembly GCA_032359355.1). Lineage (NCBI taxonomy): Eukaryota > Metazoa > Mollusca > Bivalvia > Cardiida > Tellinidae > Macoma > Macoma nasuta. The sequence goes on along the minus strand of JAULCE010103874.1, from coordinate 10,341 downwards.
GGATCCAGACCAGACGCCGAGTAACTCGGATCATGTTCCGAGCTGTTTGACACCCGGTTACTATATTCACCATATCTGACAAAACAATCGGACGATGTTTAACAGTGAAGCAGTGGAGTGTCTGAGCATGCGACTATTTTTGCAGTAGGATAAGGGTTAACACAGGTGATTTCGGTTTTGGTAATCACAGTCATACGATACGACATAGATATGTAATCAGCAATTGGCGATAGACAACGCAGCTCTTTAACTGCCGTCTGTAACGGAAGTGATCAAATGAGGAGTTCGGAACCTTCAGCACGAGGGAAGCTTGTCGTCTGCAAAATATATCGCTGGTCAACATTTGTATAGTGAATTGCTACTTAAAATGGCATACGCCAATTTTTACCATTTCCATTATCAATCCTACTAAATCAAGTGTGTCGTTGAGGTCAAGAAGTTTATTGTGCTAGTTCGATTATAATTTGATGTTCACGTTTATCCTACCTCTTACTAGTTTGTAGCTATATGATTGGTTAAGAGGCGTCACATGAAAGCCGTGGATTTTCCATCCACTGCAGTTAGCAACCTAAGATGAATCTATAAAGTGCTCGGGAGAGCTGTCGCCCTTGTAGTAATCGTCTGGCCTAACCCGATTGACCTTTGGTCATTGGTGTTTTGTAGATACAACTTCTTCTTGTGATGCCATAATAATAACAGTCCGCGATCGTCTTAGACTATCAGTAATATGTGACGCCAGGATATTTTTTACAATGGGGACAGTCAAAAGCATTTATAACCTCTACATAACACTCTGATTTGTGTGCAGCACTTAAAATGTGTCCAATGATTGTAATTTGGAATACTCGGTAATCATCGATAATAAGATATCACCGATAATTGGGTTAGGAAGGATATGTGGAGTGTTTAAACTTTAATTGGTATTTTAACCATTGAACCGTAAACTCAGGCGTAAACAGTGACACCTTACTGTGAGCAGCAGAATAGTGACACCGTGGCAGTGACATAGTGACACAGTGGCAGTGACATAGTGACACAGTGGCAGTGACATAGTGACACAGTGGCGGTGAAATAGTGACACCGTGGTAGTGACATAGTGACACAGTGGTGGTGAAATAGTGACACAGTGGCAGTGACATTTAGTGACACAGTGGCAGTGACATAGTGACACTATCAAGGATAGAGACAATGTATACCAGCGCTAGAGGCTTCTTCCCATATTCTGTTCAATATACCAGCGCTAGAGGCATCTTCCCATATTCTGTTCAATATACCAGGGCTAGAGGCTTCTTCCCATATTCTGTTCAATATACCAGCGCTAGAGGCTTCTTCCCATATTCTGGTCAATAGAGTATGCGTATGTAGAAATATATTGAAATACAGGGAAGCTGCAGTTATTTAGTAACAAAATTTTTAAATTGCTACCTTATTTACTTCTGCATTTTTAGTGCTGCTATTTATTGACAGCTTCATTTTCCTCTGTATTCAATTGAAGAGAGCTATTGTACAGTCGAAAAGGTGTCACCCTAAGGTGTTATTTAATATTTGGTGAAGGATTTACATAAAATCTTAAATTATTACCAAATTTAATATTTGCACATCACGTGTTGGCCATGCCAATTCCAGATCTTCACTGTAACTACTTTAATAGGGTACTGCCATTTCGATTGGTAAAGTTTGATTGATAGACAAGTCCAGATTTATTGATCTGCAAGAGGAATCCAGTGGCAATCGCATCCAAATTTTTCGCTTTATTGGCATATATACATATTGCTAATAATTCTGTATAGTTTGGCCCCAGATCAATTTAATTTGGTCGTTATTGCTTTCAGTTTGATATTTCAACTCCAAATAGTCCTATATTTACCGTTGTGTCATTCTCAGGAAATTTCAGAGATCTAGCTTTTTAGGATTTTTGATATAGTTAGGATCCAGATCAGTTGATCATTTTATATTAGGAAACGGTCATTCATGTTTACAGGGAGATGTTTATTCTTCAATGATAGGTGCTGCTTGATGGTGCTGATCTGATCTAACAGGTAATCAATTGGTGCAGAGTGCAAATGAGGTTTATCTAATGAGGCCAGTGGTATTTCAGATATTGCTTATATTTGGAGGTATTTTAGGTGAAAGAGATCGGTTGGTTGGAATGACTGCTGACCTTTGACATGACCATTGTGACATGACCTTTGTGACCTGTCGCATAACAATTATCAACAAGGAAAGCACATGAACATTGACCGGTGCATTGATAGTATATATACATGACCTTTGTGACCTGTCGCATGACAATTATCAACAAGGAAAGCACATGAACATTGACTGATGCATTGATAGTATATACATGTCTTTGGGAATTCTAAATTGAGATAGAATTAACATGCCTGAAACCTAATTAGGTATAGCAGTTGTATGTGGACAAAGGTTGATTGACTGAGTAGAGTACCTTTATTGATGATTGGTGAATTATTGAATTAGGCGAAAAAAAGTCGGTACATTTGAAATAGATTGACATGATAGGTTGTTCGGAAATTATTTTCTGATCTTGTAAAAAAACCAAACAACGTTTAATGTCTGGAATAATATTCTGATCACACATATCTGGTCTACATAGTGTTTATCACAGATGGTCCATTAATCTTAATTTATTTTGCAAGAAATGCGCGCCATTTTGATAAAAAAAACTAAAAAAAAACTTCGCGGTTATTATATAAAAAGGCGGATGTCAAATTGCGGATTACCATATCCCGACTTTGTTATTATTAACGCCCCATTGTATACCTTTTAGGTAAAAGGAATAAGTTTGAAACATTTTTATTAAAAAATTTTCAGTGGTTTGTGATTTATCATGAGCTATTGAGAATTGACTGTCGATTTGCTTTGTATAGTCATCTTGGTGCAAATGGTTAGTACCGTAGTCATTCTAATTAGTGTGATTGTTGTTTACTTAAGAGTTTACAATAGCCATATTCATTCTAATTAGTTTGAACGTTAATTATTAAAAATCATTTACATTTATCTTGTTCATTCTTATTAGTTTAGATGTTTACATGGAAATTGAATTTAATAGTTTGCTTATTTTTTTCATATGAATTGAATTGAATTCAGAGTTAGTTTGTCAGATAAACGTTTATAGTAGCACCATAGTGATACACTGTGGTAGAGCTATTGGACATTGATTCGTCTGCATATTTATACTGATTGGCCATATTGTTACACTGTTTAGATTAAGATTATTGTGAGATCAAAGTTAGTTACATAGCATACCAGAAAAGGTGATTGTAACATTTAAGGTGTTTTGCACACAGCTTTGGTCTACCAATTTGTGAAATTACTTAGTGCTTTGTGCATTCTGAAGGATTATTTAAACAGACTGACATTGACACATGCATGCATTAATGCTGGTTGCTATTTTAAATATAAAGTGGAAATACTTAGTGGTTTACATTGAGTGAAGTGACACTAGAGCTGAAGCAGGTGTGTTTAGTGAGTGAAAGACAAAGTGGTTTTGACACTGATTATTAAAGAAATTGTGTGTGATAACTGATTTGACACTTTAATATAGTGTAGTGATTGCTGTGAGGTGTTGCTGATACTTAAGCCTGATAAGTGCAGTGAAGCTGACATTAGTTAAGGAGGTGAAACAGCAATTAGTTTATTTTGCTGCAAGATTCAGTGACCGATATTTAATTCTGTGCGTGATAGTATATAGTGCTGAGACAGTGCAGAGTTAGAGCATAATTATAGTGCTGATAAAGGTCAGGCATTAGTGCTGAAAGGTGATTTTACGTATTCATTGTGAAACAGTTGAGCTTATTTGAGCAGATAAGGAATGGCTGATTTAAATAAAAGTGTAATTATAAACATGGAAGAAGGAGAGAAGTTAGAAGAGGCCTCAGGTGGAGTGTCGACAGAAGAAATGGTTCTGGTAAGAATGTTGCGTTCTTTGAACTTGGAACCAAAGATCCAATCTCCTACTGACATTGTAAGACTTTCAAAGTTGTTTAAAGGAGTTAAATCGGAGGAAGTCGATGACGCACATGACCACAGTAGGCTAGATTCCCATGATGTTAAGAAGACATCTTATCACTACCCTAAATTCTCTATCTTCTATGGAGAAGAGAATAAAGGTGAAGTTACTTGGGATACCTTCAAGTATGAAGTGCATGCAGCACTACATGATCACGTTTATGATGATGATCAAATCCTATTTGGTGTTAGGAGATGCTTGAAGGGGAGCGCAGCCGACAAATTGAGGAGACTCGGAACTGATGTTACAGTTAGGCATGTGCTAGAGAAGCTTGAGAGCACATATGGTACAGTCGAGACTAAGGAGAAAATACTTAAGCGATTTTACACTTGTGAGCAGAGAGCCAATGAATGTGTTGAAGCATTTGCTTCAAGGTTGGAAGAACTATTTGACAAGGCTGTAGAACTTAAAGGGTTACAAAGAACTGACACCGAAATTTTAAAGCAAGTTTTACACTCAGGGCTTAAAAAGGATTTAAAGAATATGTCAGTGTACCAATGTGACAAGATAAAAGGATATGATGGCTTTAAAAGAGAACTACGAAGAATTGAGGCGGACATGAAGAATACGTCGGAAGAACAGAAGCCATGCAAACCTGTAGTACCTACTGACAAGAAAGACACCACAGGGAATACAGAGATAGCTGACCTGTTGAAACAGATGAATGAGAGAATAGACAGGATTGAGAAAGGTCAACATAATCAATTCACTCCTAGATTTCCAAGGCAAGACCATTGGCGTGGGCCACCAAGGGGAGGATGGCGTGGATTCAGCCGAGGTGCACCACATGGCAGGGGAGAATTTAGGGGCAGAGGAACTTACAGACCTATTAGACCACTTGGAAGCAGAACTTTCACACCAACATGTTTCCTGTGCAACCAAAAAGGTCATATGCAAACAGATTGCCCTCAGATATTGGCTCAACTGATCTGTTCCAACTGCAAGGCCAAGGGACACATAAAGAGAGATTGCCCAAACTAGTTTGTGCTCCTGTCGTGGGATCTGACCCGAGCACATTGAAGAAAAATGGTCCTGAATTAGTTGGAGATGTTAATGAGGTGAACATTCGTTTAGGCAACATTCCTGCAAGAAGTCTTCTGGACACTGGAAGTTGCGTCAGTGTAGTAGCAGAATCGTTTTATAATGAAAATCTGCAGGATTTAGAATTAAAGCCAGTTGGTGAAATCTTAAACATCGAGTGTGCAGACGGTCAGAACCTACCATATAAAGGTTACATAGAGAGTGATATAATAATTGACAGTGGATTGCCAAAAGCTAAACCATTACCGTGTTTACTTCTGGTTACACCAGACACAGAATTTTCCTCAAGGACTCCTATTATCTTGGGTACAAATGTTCTTCGAGAGTTCATGACGGAGTGTCAAGAAAACTTTGGTGACCAGTATTTACAACGTGCACATATCCACACACCATGGTTCCTTTGTTTTAGAGCTATTAGCATCAGAGAAAAAGAACTTAAAAGAAACAAGAATAGATTAGCTGTCATCAGATGTGCTGTATCCCATAAAGTTGTTATTAAACCAAACCAGTCGTTGGAGATATCGGGATATACGGATCACGAGTTGAATTTCCCACCTACTGCAGCCATCATACAGGAATGTGGAGATAGCCAGATACCAGCATGTTTAGATGTAACGCCTGCTGTCATACACTATAACTACAAAAACAATGGAGAGTTGAAAGTAACTCTGTCAAATATTACAATAAATCCAGTGACCGTTTCGCCAAAGTCCATTCTCTGTGAAATACAACCTGTTACAATTGCTGAGGAAGTTTTTGACAAAGTGCAAAAAAAAGAGAAACGTGCATCTTTATTAGACACACTAAATGTGGATGAATCTAACTTACTTGATGTGGAGCAAAAAGAGATACTGCAAGAATTACTAAAGGAACATGAAGGAATTTTCTCTACAAGTGACATAGACATTGGAATTTGCAATCAGATAAAACATAGAATAGACTTGACAACAGATATTCCTTTTAAACAGAGACACCGTCGAATACCTCCATCAATGGTTGAGGAAGTACGTCAGCATATTGAGCAACTCTTAGCTGCAAATGTAATTAGACCATCTAAATCTCCATATACTTCCAACGTCGTCTTAGTCAGGAAGAAGAATGGCAAACTCAGGCTTTGTGTCGACTACCGTCAGCTGAATAAGATTACCATAAAGGATTCTTTTGCCTTACCAAGAATGGAAGAGATTTTTGACTGTCTTCATGGAGCTAAATTTTTTACAACTATGGATATGAAATCTGGGTATCATCAGATCGAGGTAGAGGAAAGCCATAAGGAAAGGACAGCATTCACAGTTGGCTCGATAGGCTTTTACGAGTACAACAAAATGCCATTTGGGTTAACGAACAGTCCAGCGACATATCAACGTATTATGCAAGATATTTTAGGAGACTATAACATGAAAATCTGTTTAGTGTACTTAGACGATGTAATAATATTTAGCGAGACATTTGAGGAGCACATTGAGCGTTTAGATCTCATTCTGACCAGGTTACATGCTGCAAATCTAAAACTTGCAACTGAAAAGTGTTTTTTCTTCAGGTCTAGAGTAAATTTTCTCGGACATGTTGTCAGTGCAGATGGACTTGAAACGGACCCAACAAAGATTGAAAAAGTCAAGAACTGGCCTGTGCCTGATAATTCTGATGAATTGAGGTCCTTTCTTGCCTTTGCTGGATATTATCGAAGGTTTATTGAAAACTTTTCGAGAATATCGCGTCCGCTGGCGGAACTTCTTCCGCCTACAACTGCGAAAAAGGGAAAAAATCACACTGTTGAATGGAAATGGACTAAAGTTGAACAAGGTGTATTTGATCACCTTAAGAAACTTCTGTCTTCGCCACCTATCTTGGCATTTCCGGTGTTTACTTTACCCTTCGAGCTGCATACAGACGCGTCTGGTAAAGCCCTCGGAGCTGTTCTCTACCAAACGCTTGAAGGAAAGAAGAGAGTCATCGCTTATGCAAGTAGAGCTCTCAATAAAGCTGAACAGAAATATAGTGCATTTAGGCTAGAGTTCCTAGCTTTGAAGTGGGCAGTTACTGAAAAGTTTAGTGATTATTTAACTGCCAATCACTTCACTGTTCTTACAGACAATAACCCTCTCACATATGTATTGACCAGTGCAAAATTGGATGCAACTGGACAAAGGTGGGCATCAGCGCTTGGTCAATACAGTTTTGACATCTACTACAGAGCTGGTCTTCGCAATGCTGATGCGGACGGCATGAGTAGATATCCCTATGAAAAGGTTATAGATAATGACAGTACAGAGAGAGCTGTCTTGGAAGACACAACCGTCAAAGCAATCTGTAACCTTATGACTACATCATATATAGAGACATTTAACATGGCTAGCATCAACATCGTTGAGGTCATGGAAGAAGCTGGCCAGCCACTTGCTCAGAAGGAGATGAGAGAGATAAGGACTGCACAGAGAAGTGATCCGCTGATTGAGAAATGGAGGCGTGCAGTGATTGACAATCGGTTACCGATGGGATTTCTGAAGAATGATGATCTGACCATGAGGAAACAATTTAAGAATTTTCGAATGAAGAGAGGAATTATGTTCAGAACTATAAGAGAAGGTGATGAAGATATAGAACAACTTGTTGTACCGGAGACTTACAGAGAGGAAATCTTGAAAGGATTGCACGACGAAATAGGTCATCCAGGGCAGGAGAGAACCATGCGCCTGATAAGAGATAGGTATTATTGGCCTAAGATAGGATCAGATGTTGCAGATTGGATTTCAAAGTGTGATAGATGCATACGGAGAAAATCAAAGGTTGACAAAGCACCTTTAGTTAACATACAGAGTTCATACCCGTTAGAATTGGTCTGCATCGACTTTTTGACATTGGAACCATCAAAGGGGAACTTTGGGAACATTCTAGTGATAACAGATCATTACACGAAATTTGCAAAGGCTATTCCTACCAGAAACCAAACTGCAAAGACAACTGCAGATGCTTTGTACAATGAATTTATAGTTCATTTTGGTATACCAACCAGGTTACATTCGGATCAGGGAGCCAACTTTGAGAGTGAAATTATCAAGGAATTGTGTAATTTAACTAACATGCGGAAGAGCCACACAACACCTTATCACCCTCAAGGGAATGCTGACCCAGAGCGGTTTAATAGGACACTCTTAGGTACGTTAGGGACGCTTGAAGAACATCAAAAGAGCGACTGGAAGAAATTTATCAATTCCTTGGTATATTACTACAATTGCACACCACATGAAACAACCAGGATATCGCCATATGAACTACTTTTTGGGAGAAAACCTAGGTTACCCATTGATGTCACCTTTGAAAACTCTAGAGAGGATAATGTTAGCAAGAGTGCAAAGGAATATATTCAAGATCTGCAGGAAAAGATGGAAAAGGCTCATCAAATAGTAAAGCAGCATATAGACAAGTCACAGGTTAAACAAAAGCTTTATTATGATAAGAAAGCCAAAGCTGTTCAGATCACAGTTGGGGACAATGTTCTTGTCAGGAAATTGGCCTTTGAAGGAAAGCATAAGATTCAGGATAAATTTGAATCTGATACATACATAGTTGTCGAACAACCTAGGCTGGATATTCCAGTGTTCAGGATCAAGTCCGAACAGACTGGTAATGAGAAGACTTTGCATCGGAACCATTTACTATTGATAAATCATCAAAGTGATATTGTGGAATACAGTGATGGAAGTCAGATGGATCCAAAGGGAATTGAAGACGAAATGACAGAGGATGCATCCAATGAGAAAGAAGCAGAAGAAACATGTGACGTCACTATTGTTGATGAAGAAGACTTAGACAATGACGGAGATTCATATGCAATACATGCATACCAATGTGGGGACGCCCATAATTCGGAAGATGTCAGAAGTCGGAGAGAGTCGAAACCTGAGTCTGCTCATCTTAAAGCCAGTGTAGAAGATGTGTCTTCTAGTGAAGATTCAGACACTGATAGTGAATTCGAAATTGTAGAAGAAGTACAGAAGGTACAAAAGGAAAGTTCCAGTCAAAGTGAACACACCCCTGAAGAGTCTGAGGATCCTGTTAAAGAGAACCAGCAAGAACTTAGTATAATAGACAGAACTACAGAAGAAAAAGCAGAGCTACAGAAAGAACCTTCCACGGTGTCTGAAGGATATTCTGAACATATCGGAGACGAAACCAAAGAAAGAGACAAAGAAAACTGTGCAGATGAAATTGTAGATATAGATGAGGTTGTTAAGCCACCAGAGAAAGTTCAAGATGAATGGATTAGACCAACTAATCCAGAAGCTGATGACAGATGTGCAAAGGACAGTATTGTTGTGAAACCAAAACCATTACCCAGGAGGTCTACAAGGCAGACGAAACGACCAGAGAAGTTTGATGAGTTTGTCATGTTCCAGATGGTAAATAGACCAATAGACAACAGACTACGAGCGCTATCTGTACTTGTGAAATCTGGCGTGCTTAATGAGATGGATAGTGAAACAGCACATGTAATGGTCAGGTCAATAATACAATGATTTTTTGAACTCTTGTTGTTTTTAACAGTTTATTTATTTTTATGACTATAAAGCAGTTTGCAAATAAATATGATTTGTAAATCAATTTTTGCAAATAAATATGAAAATTGTATCAGCATTCCTATTTTTTGTTTGTCCAAGTCCTTAGAATGTAGAGATTTGTGGGGACACAATCTTTTTTTTAGATGGGGGCAGACATAGTGTTATATAACTACTCTGCTGTTATGTGGAATTTTGTTCACAAACTGATAGTAAAGATTAATTTAGGTCATAAAGAATACAGAATGACTTATAATGTTTGAGAAGTGTGACTTGAGGACATTGGACGGAACTGGGACAGATATTCAGACATTCCTGATTTCAGGTCATAAATTCTTGGTTCATGGTGGTACAAATCGCTAATGCTTGCTGATTGTAGATATATATGGATGGTGAGATCTTGGTATTCACACTGATTTTTGGTAAATGACTCAATTTCATTTCATGGATTTTGTGAACCTGATATTTTTATTCCATTATTTGGTAAATGACTGGACGTCATTAAATGGATGTTGATTCTAATGTTTTTATCCGTTATTTGGTAAATGATTAGGCATCATTTCATTGATGCTGAGATCCTGATAATTTTATTCTGTTTGGTAAATGACGGGACGTCATTTCACGAAGAGGGGGAGTATGTGACCAGATGAAGTTTCTGTCCATTTCTGCCCATTTCGTATGTTGTGGTTATTTGTTGCTCCTTGCCATGAGTTT
>JAULCE010103763.1:0-12544 GCA_032359355.1 Macoma nasuta | reverse complement strand
AAACGCTATTGTTAACTAACTAGCGCGTTAGACAATGGTAAATGAAAATTTTGGGGCTAGATCAGACGCCGAGTTTCTTGGCGTCTGATCAGGCTCCAAACTGTCTGACACTCATCGTAATAAAATATTTAAAAACACACAGAAATTTGTCATTATTTCATATACTTGTCATTGCGTATGCCCTAGCGTTTAAACGGCAAAGCAAGACGCTTCCTCCACTGAAGCGACATTCGAATAGATAGGGAGACTTAACACTTATCACGCTATCACTTTACACTTATCACGCTAATCGTGACCATAATAATATTTTTAAAACAGCTTGGATTGAGGTCCGAGTAAAACGAAACTATCAAGGATAAAAAGTAAACAAAGGCGACAATCTAAACAGACGACATGAATAGTAGCATGCTAAAAATTGAAACGTGCTCCGACAATGGCATTATTTTCGTTTTACGATGTTCACAAACTGGATATTGTATTGTAGACGGTATAATATTTCACTGCTATTGCCTGTATGAAAGGAAGTATATACGATATATAGGCTACGTGTACATTCACTCGTCTGTAAATACGGGTAGAAAATTTCTCAGGTCATACAAAATCCACATTTGTTATGAATGTATACATAACAAATTGAATTACGAAATTTGTTTCAACCAGTTATTATAACAACACGTAATAAATATGGTTATGAAACGATACAAGCGATGCAGTTTTTTAATCTAAATTCAGTTGCATGTCGCTATGTCAAAGTGTGAATGACCTTTTTTTAACTCATCTGTTTCAGACAGATGAGCTCATGTCATAGCTTCCTCGGCATCCGTCGTCGTCAACGTCGGTGTCGTCGTAAATTGTGTTAAGGTATTTGTTAAAATCCACCTTTTCTCAATAAACCTTACAGTTAGAGCTTTGAAATTTCTTATAGTTGTCTGACATCATAGCAACACCACGATTAGGTAAGTTCCATAACTCTTTACTGAATTTTGTCAAATAAATGCCCCTTTTAAATCAGTATTTCGATTAAGTTTTATAAAACCCCTTTCAAGTCATTCATGGTCAAGATTTGAAACGTAAAATGGTTGTCATATATCAACTTAACAACAACAGGTGCGTGTTCTATAACTTTTGACTGCATGTTGTCATACTTAAAGTCATAATATCCTTCAAATTTCGTGAAAACAGCGTGATTCCATATCATTCATGCATAAACTATGCAACATATTACTGTCGAATCCGTGACTCTTTCAAACAATACATAATTGACTGCTTATTATCAATATTATACACTGTCGATTTCATTTAGAGATAGGACACTCTTGTACTAAGTAAACAAAGCTTTGTTTACATAACAAATTACGGATTCAAGCTCGGAAACCCTCGTCTATGCATCGGAAGGTCATGCGATATGAATATTAATGTGCCTATGTATATATGTACCTATGTTGCTACATGAATAAAGAAATACCACGAACGTGTGTGTACGTGTTATTATGTAGTGCTTAGTGTCGATGACTGCAACGCCTTTCATTTTCCCCCGCGTTGGTTCGAATCTCATTGTGAGCGAATAAATATGCTTACCTAAGATAAAAACAGAGCAGGTTTAAATACATTTCTCTTTATGTTTGTTCATTTCTCTAAAAAGATAATTCATAATTGGTATTAGGTACATGATATTGTTATCGGTAACACTAGATGCAAAAGCAAACAATGTCAATTTCCTCACTGATAGTGTCAGCTTAGGTATCGTTGTCTGTCATAGAATCCAACGTCAAATGTTCCTCGAAATCTGCAGTCCAGCTGCTTTTCACGTCTGTAGAATGAAGCTACATTGCACGCAAATCCCTATAGTAATGCATTGTCCTGTTCCGCGAGTAACCAATGCGAATATATTAGTTCAAGTTTAATTAATTAAATTCATCTAACGATAAATACAATACGTACAAACACACGACTGTTTCATGCATTTTTACATATGCAAAATTATAAGATATCAAAAAAACTTAAGTCTTGGGTGAGATTCGAACCTCCACTCCTCCAAAAAGTTCTGAAAATGTACAACCCCTCTACTACCACGGCTGACTTCTTCTATTTATAAACAAAAAGCGATACATATTTGGTTACACCGAGGTGTACCGAAATGTCTGTTTACCTGTGTGTGCATGCTTATGCAAATTATCGACAGTCCGGACGGCTAACGAGAGCGACCGGCAAATATTCAAGGCAATTCGCCCCAGATAATAAATAAAACATCGTTGACTTCAATCAATCTAATCACTGATAGATTTAACCTTTTTTTGCCATTTTTATTTCACGAAACATTCTATTAGGTTCTATATTAACGAAGCAGCACATTGTTTGTATTGCAAAAAAATAAGTCGTATTTTTGAGGAAAAACCTGCCTTTAAGTTATGCGGAAGCTCCAATGGGAACTTTTTTCATTACTTTCGACCTACATTAAGCTACCACCTGTCTGGAAGGCTGTTAATATATTAAGGGGTTGTATTAGAGGGTGCAACATAATTGCCATTGGCAGACAAAGGCAGTCAAATGTTATTGAAATCGCAATAATTTTATGACAAACTTTTAAGTTAAAAATTGAGCCAACTTTTTAGGCTGATAATATTAGTGAAATGGGGCTAGTTTCAGAAAATGTGTTGTGGTTATTTTATTGTTATTACTTTAAGTCTTCGGTGCACCGAGGAAATGCTTTAATTGTTCTACCAACTTGACAGGCTGATTTTACCATAAACACATGTACTCAAAATGATTAAAAAGAGGGACAAATAGTGTAGCCCATCATCAGACTGATCTCCTTCGATAGCAGTCTGATAATGGGCGACACTGATTACAAATGACCTACTGGCTGAACGAACACTTACAGTAAGTAGGCCCTCTGTGATCGTATTACGAACATGAAAAAACAGGTAATTCATTAGAACAATTATAAACAAAATTCAATAAAAAATGTCTGTTGATAAGTTGATATCCATATGTTGCGTTGATACATTCCAATGGTTTTATTGCATTTATTTATAATATGCATGAGTTCTCTTATAAAACAAATAATGTTACTATAAATATAAATCGAGAGCTATTCACGTATAGCACGCATGTATTTAAACTATGTTGGAAATTTCTCAGATTCGCATTGTAACGCCAGCGTAAATACAATAAACAGCATGAATTTGTTTAAGATGATAAAAGAGGAAAGTAGCATATAATCTCCTGTAAACTTGTGAAACTTTAACCGATAAGTCAACAGTAATACAACGTACCATCGAACATATAACTTGCATTTATGTTCTGCACGTAAAAAATGATTATTATATCCCGGTTTACGTATCTAGGATATTCTTCAAAAAGTGCATCAAAATATCCATGAAATCAAAACAACTCGGATGATTTAAAATTTCGTCGAAAATGGTGCCATTGCAATTTTCAGTTTGTAGTGCTGCTCAAGTGTCACGTAACGGTCTACTCCTTTTTGCGTTTCACATCATTTAGCACGGAAACCTATGGGTCCAATCGCGTTTTTCTCTGCTTGCTTTGTGTCCATACAAGAAGACAAAACACGAGAATCGTGGATTTGAAAACGCGATGGTACGGACAGTATTCCGTAATTTATTGGTTGTTTTTAAAGTTTTGAAAGGCGAAAATGCTATTGTTGTAAATCCAACGAGCTATTTTGATCAGTAGATCTATACAATACCAAACATAAGTATAGGAGGTCAGCTATTTGAAACTGGGTTAGTTTTAAAATCTGGATATAAAACAGATGTATCGTGTTTATCCGATAACATTTAATTGACTCGTCAAAATACCACGCGCTATATATAGATATGGATTTGTTTGTGTTTTGATATGCTAGAGTAGCACATTGTTAAACTGAAAATTTGATATTAAGGCTCCTGAAGCAACCAAGAAAGACTACTTTTGTTTAACTCATGTGTGACTTATGTTTTGCATATGAGTTCTCTTCCTTCATGTATTCTATTACTGGTCAATTGCTATATGTAGAGGAGGGGCTGTGAAATACAGAATCTTTATATATTGTGTTTTGTGTACATGATTTAGTTCTTAAAGTATTCTGTATGTTTCAGTCTTTTATGGTTTCCCGTTATCTGACTGTTACTAAAACATAAGACTATAATAATATGCAACATGTTTAAAACATAAGATCCAGAAATTGAATTGCCTTCAAATGAAATCACACTAATTTTTACATTCCAATGGCACATGCAAAACTTCAATATTGAATTGTTGACGCAAAATTATCCAATCACTTTGCTTATTGGGGAATTGTGCACACAAACGTTTAGGGTCGAACTGAAGGATAGATAGATAGACAAATAAAACACCGCTTTATGCTTCCTACTAAAGCGGGGGAAATAACCATACACACTGAAGTGATGTTTAAAGTGGCTATAAACTACTGATTAAAAAACAACTGACACATACCCTGGAGTCTTCAGTTGGCCAGTCATTGCTTTCTTTATTAGCCAAGATGACGTAATTTCTGTTGCACCATCATGCCGAACTCACCTTTACAATTCGATGCACAGTTTGTCCTGCTTTCCCACTCCGTACATGGGTGAAGCTGACACAGCTTTGCGGTCAGCCGATCTTCAACGTCTTTCATATCATTCTCGTAGTTAATGAAAGTTTTTCCTAAAATCCTCAATATTGGACTTTTATTAATAGTGCCAAGGTCGAGGAGAAAGTGTCCTGACAGACGTTCTCCAACGTCGGTGGAATCGGATACCGATGCCGCGTTTGCACACATTTGAAGGGAAATCATCACCACAATTGAGCAAACATAATATCCTCGGCACATCATGATAGCTTGTGTTCAACTAACAGTTTGAAAGAACACTGTGTCTTCCTTTTCCTGTGGGATTAACATGACCAAAATACGTTTAACCCTTTAGTCATTATGCTTTTATTTTAGACTTATCAAAAAAAACTCTTGTTATACAATGATGATTGTCTAGGCAAAAGGAAAATGTTCTTTTTAAATTGTTTTGAAAATATTGTGCGAAATGAAGCATTTGATCGTTACAAGCAAATGATCCATTTGCCTCAAAGTTTTCAATACGTCATCTATGACAGACAATGAAATGCATAGATATGGAGTGAAGGGTCAAACGACATTGAATAAGGCCTGACCCAAATGACTTGGCGTCTGACCTGCGTACAAATGTTTGGTATCGCAATTGATACACGATAGATAAATCTTTATCCTGCCAATTGCGACAATCGTTATATATTCATACAATTTGGACCCGAATAGCTGAATCCGGGTATTCTAGCGTCCTTTTAGATCTAAGCTGTTTGTCTTCCAGACATTATTGACCAAATTTGAAGTGAATTGAAAAATGCTCAATAAATTGAGTAGACGAATCAAACCAGCATAAAACTTTGGCGACAGAATAATGGTTAAATCTCTTAAGTCCATGCAGTCAACTACTTAACGAGTCCAAGAGAATCGGTGCATCCGTCTTATATAACCTTCAAGAACGTCAGCACAGGTTATACGGTTTAGTCGCACAGTTTACTGCGTACTTCGAAATAACATGCAGAGAAAGCATACAGAAATATAACTACAGACCTCGCCAAAATTGTAAGCTCCCATACGATTTGCTTTGCATAGATGTCCACTGTTGCATGCTAGCAAATGTGGTTGCTTGATAAACCAATGTATAGTTAATGTTCTAGAAATACATGTTAGACAGGATTTTACACAAAACGAGCAATATCGGCTTATATCTTTTTCGAGGCAGTGTAAAATCAGTCCAGCAGATCCGCTTGATCAGGCCCGACCTTATTTGTAGTATATTCGGGCTTAAACACAGTTACACCGACGAATGTCAAATGTTCCATCTACTATATAATTGTTATCATAGATGCTAATATTGATAAATATAAGATATTTCTGGATAAAGAATTTTCAATTATGAAGGACCAAATTCAGGCTATGTGTCTAGATATAGGAATATCCTGCATACACCCATGGGAAGTCATATACATACGAATATGTAATCTTTGAAATGAAAGCAGACTCGTATTAGACAGTCCCTGATGGAGTTGTCTTATCAGTTCCAACACCACTTGCCTGTTTGACTAATAGGGCCTGACACTACTCTTGCTAGCACGGTAGAGATATGTCTATCAAGATCAGTAGCACTTTTCTTTACCGATTTACGCGTTAATCCCTGATCACTTGTTACCTACACACACTGTTTTGGGCCGGATAGGACACCAACTTATTTGACAGTCATTGTAGTATAACCGAGATGTGCACTGTTTTGTAATTATTCGCATTACGTTTACTTGCGTTTGTATTTCGTTTGTATTCCCCCATTGTATCCCCATGCTTTATACAATATAATTGTTATTTTATATTCGACCATGCGGAACCCCTTAAATACATATTCATGACGCAAATGGTTAATGTGTAAACATTTGTTTATATCTAGAATGATAGGGTAAGGCCGGAGCAACGTAACACGGAACAGAGTCTTCGTTCCAGACTGTACGAAATGATTCAAAGCATATTGAGGGAGAATAACGCCATTCTTCGCCGTTTAAACGCAAACGTAATAATATATATGCAATGCACATGATAGACACTTCTCTTTACATTTGTGTTAGTTTTGTTACTATAAGTGTCAAACAGGTGTGGTGCCAGATCAGACGTAGAGTAGCTCGGTGTCTGATCTAGCTCCAAATCATTTGTGAAGGGTAACGCGCTATTTGGTAAAAAGGGCGTTCTTATCACTGTATATTATAAAACGTAAGAACATTTCCTAAGCATTTGTTGGCAATAAATCATCTCATTTTCTCCAAATATCCTTGAAGAAAATTAGTATTTGTCCGTTTTATAGCATGTAAGGGAGCGTTCGTGTGTCTTGTTTGAAAAGGAACGTTACGCAAATGAATTGCAAACAATATGAAAAACGATGTTCGATTTTTTTTTATAGATATTGTATTATTGTTATTGTCAATCAGTTTTAGTTGGTTGTCAGAGATCAATTATTAACGCACTAGTTGGTAACAAAATAGCGCACCTACATGTACAATTGTATAACAAATGCATATGAACATTTCATATACATTTGTCGGCAGTATGCTTATCTTATCTTATTTCCGCCAAACATCCCGGGAGCAAAACATTTTCGAGAAGGTTTTGTTATAGCTGGAGTTGCATTAGTTTGTCTCCTTTGAATGCTCACGTAACGCAAATGAAATGCAAACATAATGAAAGGAGACTAATTTTGCTTATATTTCATCACCATCAGTGCTAACCAGGTTTGAGCTTAGTTAGACACCAACTTACACGGCGGCTGATCTGGCTTCAAACTGTGTGTGCCGATTGCCGATGTTGTATGTTCAAAAGACTCCCAAGATATAAACACTCTAGAGTGTTTTGAACCTAGGATGAAAATACTCAACTAAGGTTCAAAACACTCTAGAGTGATTTCAACCTAGGTTCAAAACACTCTAGAGTGTTTTCAACCTAGGTTCAAATCACTCTAGAGTGTTTATATCCTGGAGTCTTTATAACGTACTACACCGGTGCTTGATGACAAACGCATTGGTTGGTTCCCACAATGAAATGATACATAAGCTCCCTCGTTCCACAAAAAACAAAATACTAACTATCGACACAACGAATCGAGCACCAGTTCGTCATTCAGAAACTGGGCATGATACATGTACGTGTGCTCCTGTAATAGGTGCTTTCTCGCAGGAGTCACACCCTTTCAATGTCAGATATCAGGTCGTCGGCTTCCTTCTAAAACCACGTATGTGCAATTTGAAAAAAAATCACATTCATTTTTGTAGGAGAGCATTGTTTCTTATACAATAATTACTAGGTTTCAAAGGCGGGCACTTACGTGGTTTTGCAAGCAATACAACGAGATACTTTTTGAATCTCCCAAGATATATTTATACTGTAAATTACTCTAAGTCTTCGGCCACCCGGAAACAACTGAAATTGCCATAGAAATCTGACAAAATGATTTTGCCGATATCAAAATGTGTTTAATATACGGAGAGTGAGAAAACCAGTGTAGACCCTGAATAGACTTGTCCTGCCGAAGCAGTCTGATCACAGGGTGACCATAACTGGACCATGAATATTCCGGAGATATTGGCAAATATTCACCATTATGCGTGCTACGGAAGAAACTATGATGATATTTGCAAACAGCTTGGATCCCAATGAGACGCCATGTAACACGGCGTCTCATTGTAAGCGATGCTGCTTGCAAATTTAGAACACTGTTTATAAAGAATATTTCTAAAATCCGGAAAAATCCGAATATTTCCGGAAAAATCCGGAGAAATGGTCGGCCTGTGATTAGGGTTTACACAGGGTTGCTCACGTCCTGCTGACCACAGACATGGAGTAATCACGGTGTGTTGATGCAAGGAAAATATCGGGATTTCTTTTTATTATTATTTTCATTTGGTTTGCTTTTCCTTTGCGTTTATCTGTAAATAGAAAAGAAAAGCACTGTAAAAAAAAAGATCGCTGACCATGCTCAAAATATAAAATAACACAAGTTTTATTCATACTTATCATATATAGCTCATCGTATTTTACACGTTTTAATATTACATGTGTGAACATACAAACATTTCATACGAATATTGTTTATAACATTTTGCTGGTGAAAATGATGTCCTTTAGATATTTATGTGGATGGCAAACAGTTGTGTCACTTAACGATGTTTTGGTTCCAATGCCATAGGTCGTTATAAGCACCAACAGATAAATAGTTCAATCAAACAGGTATGTCGATAGGTTATATATCCACATGTTGCGTTAATAAATCCAATTGTTTTTTGCATACATGTATAATACACATGCGTCCTCTTAAGAACAACAAATGTTGCTTTTAATATAAATCCAGAGCTATTTGCGTACAGCACGCATGTATTAAAACTATGTTGAAATGTCTGATGCTCGCATTGTAACGCAAACGTAAATAAAAAAAATCAGCATGAGTGTACTCCTCGGAAGTTTATATGTTAATAACAACACTGTTATATATCTTACTCTTCTATCTTTATTCGGTTCCCTGGCCTTTTTCCAGATTTATGATGCAGGAGATTCTATGATATATCAATCTTGACGCTAAACATCTTTTAATAACAGAGGTAAATAACATAAAATCTCCTGCATAATAGTGCAACTTTTATAGATCATTTCAACAGTAGCACCATCCAAAATATTGCTTACATATCTGTACCGCACGGAAAAAATAGTGATTATTTCCCGGTTTTTCGTTATAAGGATATTTTGCAAAAAGCGCAAGAAATATATCGGATTGTTTTTAAATTTCATCGAAAATGGTGGCCTTGCAATTTTCATTTTGTAGTGTTGTTCAAGTAAGACATCACTATCTACCTTTTCTTGCGTTTCGCATGATTCAGTACGGAATACTGTTAGGCTCATCGAGTTTTTAACCCAGCACCTTTTGTCATTTTGACCAAAAAGACAAAAAAAACATGAATCGCGAGGTACAATACGCGATGATACTAACAGAATTCCGTCATTTAGAGGTCATTTTACAATTTCGTTAGTAAGATATGATATTGTTATGAATCCAAGGCGTTTTTTTTCAATGCACAATAACAATACATCGATACCAAATATAAACACGGGGGTCAGGTATCCGACTAAGTTATTTTTACAACCTGGTAATATCACAGATGTATCCTGTGTTATCTGTTTAAATTTTATTGACTCGTTAAAACACAACGCGGTATCTATAGTTGTGATTTTTTTTGTATTTTAATATGCTAGAGTGGCATTTCGCCAACAACTGAAAATTTGATATTGAGGCTTCCATGTACTTATGGGTACAGCAACCAAAAACGACTACTCTTGTTTGACTCATAATTTTCTTATTCTTTGCACAAAGGTTGTCCCCCGTCGTGTATGCTATAACTTGCAATTTGCTTTAAACATTATGAAGATGACAGGATGTGAAAAATCGATTTTTATGGATTGGGTTATCTTGATATGACTAAGTGCTTAACGGTGTTTTTGTATGTTTCAGTATCTTACGGTTTACCGTTATCCGACTGTTATTAAAACATAAGAACATAAGAACATGCAGCATAAATAAAACATAGGATCCAGACATTGATCGCTATAATTTGCTTTCAAATGACAAAACTAGTTTTACATTCCAATGCCAAATGCAAAACTATGTAAAGTTGGTATGATTTACCCTGGAGTGGTCTTTGGAATAATCTTCCTATAATTTTAAAGTCAACACATTCAATTTTAGTTTTTGAAAAAAAAACATTATGAAAGACATTGTTCAGACCAAGTTATACATTAATATAAAGAGTTTTTACAGTAGACACATGTAGTGATGTTTCAACGTTGTAACAACGTCGATGCAACCTTCCAGCGTTTGCTTTGGCGCTGTTGCAACCTGGAGACAAAGTTGTGAGCTAGTTGGGTTAATGTTGAACATAATTTGTACATTGTTGTTCATTTTTCTCCATTCAACATGTGTTACATTTGATGCAAAATATAGATAGTTAGAATGTATGTACGTAGGCCTGTG
Organism: Macoma nasuta; assembly: GCA_032359355.1. Taxonomy (NCBI): domain Eukaryota; kingdom Metazoa; phylum Mollusca; class Bivalvia; order Cardiida; family Tellinidae; genus Macoma; species Macoma nasuta. The sequence goes on along the minus strand of JAULCE010103763.1, from coordinate 1,952 downwards.
TGCGTACATGTTTTGTTCATATTTGTTATTATGAATAAACAGATGTTTTCATGTTTGTAATACGATCACCGAGGGCCATATTGTAGAAAGGCATAAACAAATTGTTAAATATGATACCTTCCTTAACTAAAAACTAGCTGACATACTAACTTACTTGTAGAATAAATCTTGAAAGAGTTCAGGAGGCTGAACATTTGATAAAACAGTTATAACATTGTTGGTGTTCATAGTATATAGTAAATAGAATGCGGACAAGAAGTAGAACGGGTTGACTTTTATGTTTTCAATACAAGTGATAATACAATGTTAAGCCGATCACCAATCCAACATTCTAGAAACAGGGCCGTCTTCTTCTTCTCAAAGATAGATTTTAGCAGATCGTGTTTTGTTATATTTCTCTTATAAGTTGAGTTATGATGGGTTCAGTGGAATATCTTGTTTTTAAGGCAAAATTTAACTGTATGTGTATGTCATCTATTCCAGGTTTCATGATGCCATTTCTTCTCCCCTTGAGATGAGAAGGCATTTGAGTGTTTCATTAAGGATTTTTTCATTATGAGCTAATGCTCCAGTTTCCACAATGATTTTCAAAGCCATTCACAATTTGTGTCTTCGTTTCTTATAGAAAATCTTGCGATGCATCATATATTGACATTGTGAATATTTTTAACATAATATAAATATATTGCGTAAAGAGTTAAAGTCACACTTGTATCAGGTTATTTTTCTTACCTGGGCGGACCCTGGACGGGCAACCATGGTTACCTTAGCTTTTATGATATAACAGAAAGGATCGCGAATAAACACTTGAGACTGCTGTTGGTGACCGTTGATTATCTTTGCAAACATTATTGGTCTAGAAAAGATAATAAGGTGAGAATAGTTCATAACCTAAGCAGACATCGCAGTTGCAGGTTGAATCGGTCTTGCATTATGTATGTAACTAGATAAGGTGACAGGCTTAACCCTTTTCCCGACACAAGCGCCTTTAGCGCCTCTGTAACTGATGGCTATTCAAGCCATTGTAGTAAATAAAGCGTTTACTAGTAAAGAATAAATGCCCCACTTCCTACAATGATTTAAAACATATTTTCGTTTTACAATAAGTCTGAAAACAGTATCAAACAACTTAATTAACGTGTATTCATGATGTTTCATGCACCACAAATCACTTTTACAGACGCATGAGTCACAGTCAATAATGATGTTGGTGCAATTATAATTGTTGATGCCAATCACCATCCGTTTACTTTACTTCGCTAAATAAATGAGGGTCATTCCTTTGTTTTGTTTCCAAGCACATTACGGATTTAATTAGTGATCGGACAATTTTTTTCTTAAATATGCCTATCCCACCGGCAATACAGAATACTTTCTGTTAACAATAAGATTTTCATATATGTTGTTTTTAATTTCTGAAGAGCATCTCATTTGTCATAATGTACAAATTCAGCATTTAAAACCATGTATTAGCTATATTGATATGATTTGTAGACACAGGGCAAAGAAAAAGTCGTCCAAATTTTGGAGAAGAACTCAAACTGTAAAGTTTTATATTCTGGAAGTATACATGTATGTGTCCATAACTGGCTATAAACATTAATTACAATGTTAGAACCTTTTTATTAAGTTCTTCTACATTAAGCAACCACATATCATTAATAGTCGCCATGATACTTTATCTGATTACCGTTCAAGACAGATTTAACTGTATATTATAAGCACCGTTATATACGATTTTATCAATGGTGTAAACTTCACTATTGAACTATTTAACGATATTTGCATTTTGCTAGTATTTATTTGTATCTCAGAAAAAGGGGAGTGCACTTACGGCTTTGATTGTATTTTAATGACAATACATGAATAAATCACTATTAACTCTTTCGGCGCCAAGTTTAAAATTGTCGATTAGGACTACTTTAAGAGAAAATGTTTTAACGAAATAAATC
>JAULCE010103652.1:0-12545 GCA_032359355.1 Macoma nasuta | reverse complement strand
ATTTTTTTCCGTCTTTTCGCCATGACTACTTGATTATTTCACGATATACACCTTTTATCACATACAACTTTGTAGTGGACGTTAAGATTAAATATCTGATCTGGCTATCAGTATGCAAATCCAAAGTGTGTGTAGTCTTAGTTCCTTTAGTATTTGATGCAGTGAATAATTTGTTTTCAAAATGAGATAATCGTCTATAACACCAAACTCAAGCAAAACGCAAATGACTACCACAGAATTGAACTATATCAAGTTTCCCTCACCGATGTACTTCGATAAATCTGGTTAAGTAAAGTGTGTATCGCATTTGAGCTATTGCACGATTATTAATTTTAAACAAAACAAAAAAGTTATAACATAAAACGCGGTCGACAAATTAGCCACACCAAAAGGCAGTTTATAAATCATACTGACATGACATGACACTTTACAATATGTTTTTTTCGTTTTTACCGGTACACTATAAATGACGTACGATAACCGCTCTGAAAACAAAACATGCGGTACAAAGCGGTACCGATAAAGATGGAGCAATATATTTGAAACGCATGTAAACGTTATAGATAAAGAAACACTATAGTACAGTATTTATTCCATATGCATTCCTCGGCATTTCTATAAGACACATATCTTGGCTTAAATATACACTTTGATGCAATTGTTGATTGTTTTAAGACGAACAGGAATAATCACCTTTAAAATAAACCAATATTTTATTCCTTTTACGAAATCTTGATACTGATTGACTACTGGTAATTTGGCCATTTAAATTGTAAAACCAAAAGGTACAGAGTTACAAATGATTGAAGACTTGAGAGCTACAAAAAGTATTTGCATCCTGACATTTTCAGTGTGATTATTAATTTTGATTTATTTTAGTCTCTATACATTTAATAACTTCATTTAAATTATTTCTGCTGATGCTTGATTTTTTGAAAGTCTGTTTATGTCTGATTTGATGTTGAATAAACTGAATAGCTCCTAGTGTTTAAGTGCTAAAGGGAACCGTTTAGAGTTTCTATACTATGACATATCTTGCCATAGTGTAAAATGCAACACCATGCCTTTTATTCACCAGCCCATTCTCAGATTCAAATCTAAAGAATAAGCTCTTACTTTTTTGTTTGTCATCCAGCTTCTACTATTCTGGTAGAATCTATGTGCAAAAAAGGGTTTGACTGACTGTTTTTACACTGAAATTCATATATATTATAGTTATCACAGTGATATACAACAACAAAATTCCTCAAACTTATATATATTGGTTTGCTGCAAAGTTAGTCATGGTATTATTTATAAATGCTAAAGATCTTTAGTGACTCGTTCCCGCCATTGGCTTGATCTTATTCATTCTATCGTATTTTGGACGCTTTAGTTTTTTCCGTCTTTTCGCCATGACTTCTTGATTATTTCACGATATACACCTTTTATCAGTTACAACTTTGTAGTGGACGTTAAGATTAAATATCTGATCTTTCCAGTGTCAGATTCAAATCTAAAGAATGAATTCTTACTTTTTTGTTTGTCATCCAGCTTCTACTATTCTGGTAGAATAAATCTATGTGCAAAAAAGGGTTAGATAGTGTTTTTTGTGGGTTGAGTCTGAGAATGGGTCAATACGTACCCAAGTCGAAATTTCTCTAATCCAGGTCAATACGTACCCAAATATACCAAAAACAATACCAACAGTCACAATGTAACCACGGCAAAATGTATCTGTTCCTCAGGTCAAAACGTACCCACAAATACTTTTTAAGACAATTATTTTAGAAATTAAAAATTCAAACAAATACTGTTTTTGAAACAACAATTTATGCTATTTAAATTAGAAGCCAATTTAATAACATAAATCGTGTTTATTAAGGTGAAGCTCCAAAAAGTCAAGGTTTTAAAAAAGAGGTTTTGGATTATCAAAACGTACCCACAGCATGTTTTACCAAAACATATGAAACATTGTGTTATCCCTCGTTCACCGTGTAATAAAAAAGTAACTGCTAAATGGCATAGTCAGTCTACAGCATGTCATTGGGTTAATTGATAAGAGAAGCTACGTTTTTCTTAATGGTGTTAAGGATTAAAGGCGAATTACAAATCAGATGTTTGGTTTGGTTTTGTATTTTACGTCCGTTTCTGCCAACTTTGGGCTAATTGGACGTCCCAGAGAGAGGGAAGTGGATACAGAGAAATGGACAATGCCATACTATTTTTCGAAGGAGCACTCTGGTTCTTTTACATGTCCAGTGTATAGCACTGATACATGGGACCTCGGTTTAAAGTCTCATCCGAAAGACTGGTCCGGCGGGGGATCGAACTCACGACCCCTGGATCAAGAGACGAGCGTCTTACCGCTCGACCAAATTAACTCTTGTAGATATAACTTCACCCGGAACGGCCGAGTCCTTTCTCTCTGCTTCTAGTGTGACAAGAGCGAGAATCAGTCACCAAAATACATCATGCAGCCTTTACAAACTACTGAGAAAAGCCATTGAATATTATGCGACCTTATTAAATTCTTCCAACATGAAAATCAGCCATTCCCTGCTGCACGTAGCAATGGAGGAAATCCCTTCTCTACCCAAAAGGCACTGCTGACGTCAATTTTTGAAGCACTTACTACACCAACAGGCACATCACCAGAATTATCTGTCATTATAATAGGTGGTTCAGCATTGGTCAATGCATTGCCTCCAATAACTTCCAATACATTTGGAGAATATGCTTCTCAAGACTTCAGTCCCCAGTGTACAATGATTTTGTTCATCACACAGAAGAGCAGACACCGTATTTGATGTTTATTAGCCGTGTAGTTTGAAAACAGAAACTAGAGCAAAGCGATGCCAAGGGGCTAAACGCGGCATAGCAGAAAGAGGGAAGATTCCGCCTAAATGACAAAGTTTTTTGAGAGACAGTGACAACAAGACAGACCTCTTTAACCTTTTAGCAGACAAATAAGTTAAGTCATGCACAAATAACAGTGTTATTGTCTACAGAGAAGATCTAGCAATAGGCAGTCAAGATATATATCACAAAGGTCTACCACCCTGCAGCCATGAAGAGGCAGATACCCGAATGTTCGTGCATGCCGACCACGCTGTTTCAGAAGGTCGCACGTTAGTAGGGTATTGCTAAAAGCCAGTGACACTGATGGTTCATTCATTCAAAGACAATCGTCTTAAAGAGTTATGGCTTGAATTTGGACAAGGCCAAAACACGAGATGCATTCTGTCGCATTACATCGCCGAATCAATTTGTCCAGAAAGATGTTACGGCAAACATGGATTGTACACATGGACGCATCAGCTGTCTTCGTACATCTGGGCCAGCATCCACTACATATCAGCGAGGACGATTTGTGGTTACAGATCAAGTTCAGTGTAAGATTTACGCAAAGCTAGTCTTGATATGGTTGCACATAAGCAAAGGCCATATGACCCCATTACTCCAACCCGAACAGCTCTGTGTGAACACTCAAAACGAGCGTCATATCAAGTAGGTTGTATAAAGATATAATTACAAAATTTAGGATAGTAGCAATACAGATGTAAAGGGAATACACACTGGTAAGATGTTATCTTATGGAAACAAAACATAAATACAATGTATAACACGACAGTTTCGGTATAAATAAAAAGTTACATGCATGTTACATATTCATTTCAATGCCCTTCTTGACAATTAAACAATTTATATTGTTATACTTATATGTAGACGGCAATACAACAAGGTAACTGCACTATGGAAATTTAAACCAAAACAAAATATGCGTCCATATAATAAAAATTGACAATTTACATTATTCGGATACAAAGATGCCTCAGAATTGTCTGATTTATTCATTGATATATAAATAAGATAACAACAACACAAAAAAGTTCATTCTGAAGATTGTTGATTATTTTGATAGGTAAAAATTGCAAAAGTATGTAGAAAAATTAAAAAGGCAGCCATCTTGAAAAATGGTCGCCATTTTGATTATCTTTCGTGGCTAACGTTTTTTTTTCACAATGTTAGGTCAAGACAAACATCCTGAAAATTTCATGCTTGCATCACTAAGTGCATGATTTTATTACTAATATGCCTAGCTACAAGATTTGCTAGGATACATCGGCATAATGTATTCCCTTGTGCAAAGTGGCATCTTATTTAGGTCATGCCGTTTCACACGTCTGTACTGTTTATATTAATTAACCCTTTTGGAACAAAATCTATATTTGACCGTTGTAACTGGGTTGGAACATTTCTAAGAAAATAAATAAAACAATTAATTAAATAAACTTTGATTTTTACGGAACCCTGATCTACCCGTTTAATTGTGTTGCCAAAAAGTGAAGCCCCGGACCATCCAACCAGATATAAAGATTTATCATTCTTTACAGATAGTTAAATAATATAAAGAGACAGACTCTGCTCTATGACAGAATGTCATGAATTATAATTGATATAACACTATCGTGAATTATATTTTACTACCTAGATAAATGTGTTCTAATTGTAAATATATTTTCAAAGTGACTGATTATTTTATTTTTTTTGCAGGAGCAGTTTGAGTTTAGTCACGAAGTTGTTACCAGTTGTCTGCAGAAGTATGTAACTTACTTCAATGTTACGTTCAATGATGCAGCACAGTATTTAACCGGCTTATACGCCACATGTGGATACGTTAAGACCATTTTTTACTGGAGAGCAGCTTGTTTCATTGAAACTCTAATGTAACACAAATATCCTGGACAGAGTGCTGTGTATCAACTAGATGATGCTGTGTAACATCGTTATGAAATATATCTAAATGGTTGATTGCTAAATGTGTTTACTGAATTAATATATCAATATCAATAATGCAATAACTGAGGCAATTACTCAATTAAATTGGTAAATCAGGAGTGTCAGATAAGTCAATATAATAAATATTATTAGGTATACAGTCTTGCCAAGTAATATGACGATTTATTCCTAGTTTGGGAACATTATGTCACCCGAGCCGTAAGACGAGGGTTGACATGATTTTACCAGCTAGGAATACATCGTCATATAGCATGACACTAAACTGTAAAACGAATGTATTATACCGCGAAGGTTTCAATCTTTTTTTTTCATATCATTTTGAATGACACGCTTATTCATTTACGTCTCACCAGATTTCCCCTATGGCGGCCCATTATTGCACGTGTGCCCAAGATATGACGCTTAAATTGTGTACGAGTTGTTATGACGCTATGTTCTCAGTTTTGATATTTAAATCATTTAGGTTAATGTCACAGTGTTATTGTCAAATTATAAATGTAAACAGACCTTCATAAACTTAGGGGTTAACAGATCAATTGTTTTCAACACATTTAAACCATATACACATACATGTTCATAAGAGTAGATAAGAAGGTCTTGCAGGATAGACCACATACAAAACAAACAGCCACCCGAACAGCACAGAAACAAACACATTTACACACGCGCACACATACACGCGATCCCAAACATACGCTACATATAGAACAAACATAAATCTAGGGTGAAGATAAGAATACCGCCTTGGAACAGTCTGTAGCAAACACGCCATGTTCATAAGAGTCTAATTGAAACTGAAGATCAGTGTTACTAAAGTGATTACGAACAAAAAATCCAATATGACATTTAAGAAGGCTGCCAAAAACGAGCCAACCACCAGGAATAATTCATTTTATAATTAATACATCAACAGTGTCCTTTTAACCAAACAGGTTTCGCGTTTCTATTTTCGGTTTCTTTCTACATACATTTGCTTATAACATTTCATTTTATTTGTGGATTACACGGTTAAAAATAGGAGAAAGGTCAAGTGTGTGAAGTTCTACATTAAGATTAGGACATTACTTTTATAACGGCCATACTATTGGTCAACCAACCAGTTATACTATGCCGAATATTATATATTACTGTACTAGTATAAGTAGACCTTTGTTATTATAAACTATATAGAATCGACAAGCTGATACATTTTAGGGACAATATAAATATTATGAACAGATAAAATAGTTTTATTCCTTCCCAGGCCAGGTAATCATAACGGCATGAGAAACACACAACGTAATTGTAGAAAATGAGATTTGCTTGGTAACCAAAAAGTAGATAAGAAGGTCTTGCAGGACATACCACATACAAAACAAACAGCCACCCGAACATCACAGAAATAAGGACTTTCTCAGCACATTCATACACGCGCACACACACACATACACGCGAAACCAAACATACGCTACATATAGAAGACATATATGGACAAAAACAGACATAAATCTAGAGTGAAGATAGGAGTACCACCTTGGAACGGTCAGTGGGAAACACGTCACTAGGGGGGGGGGGGGTTAAACCGGTTTATGGGTGGCCAACCTAACTCTTATCCCTTCATCATCACACCAGACGTACAGTGTAAATAAACGATATCCCCGTCCGACTGTACAGCATCAGTGATGGCAAATCCAGTTTTAAAACAAATTGTTTACCGTTTATTTACACTGTACGTCAGATGGGGCGATGATTGGATAAGAGTGAGGTTGGCGGTCCCTTAACCGGTTTAACCTCCAGTGGCGTGTTTGCCACTGACCGTTCCAATGTGGTATTCCTTTCTTCACCCTAGATTTATGTCTGTTTTTGCTCATGTGTGTCTTCTATATGTAGTGTATATTTGAGTTCGTGTGAATGTGTGTTTGTGCGCGTGTGTGAATGTGTTTGCTTAAGTGCTGTTCGGTTGGCTGTTTGTTGTGTATGTGGTGCGTCCCACAAGACCTTCTTATCTACCTTTATCGAGAAGAACACAAGTACAATGGGGACTGTCTACAATTAGGGGATCTGAGCCCATATTCATAAAGAAACTTAAGTTTTATACTTAAGTACGTGTTCAATCTCTTTTGATAAGCGAAATTTGTTAAGAGGCTCTAAAGGGCATTTCTATGGACGAGAAGGTTAGCCCTTGCCTCGACAGAAGAGCCTTTTAGCGCCTCTCCAAGCAACTTACTTAATTATCTAAGCCACCTCAAACCGTCAGCTTAGTGCAAAAACAAGATAACTGCAAAGCAAATAAGAAGGCTGTATCTTGTTTTTACACCAAGGTTAATGTTACTTAAATTGATAAACTTTTATTAATAACGCTTAAGTAATGTGCTTACTATATTAGGTGAACTTAAGAACAGTTTTGATATGCTAAGCAGAGAAACTGTACTTAAGTGTCTTTATGAATATTGACCCCAACATTCCAATCGTAAGCGCACGTGGAGTATTTGAGCTTGACGGTTCAGAACAGATTATTACAATGGTATATATAATCTTGATATAAATTTTGCTTCTTGGTCAATAAGTGATTTTGATTCTTTGATAGATGGAGCTAGGTTGTTCCATGCGCGAGTTGACGAAGGTAGAACGGAGTTATTTTTTCTTATTTCAGCCTAAATTTGAACCAGTGTGATTGTAATGTCGATGTAGAAGTAGCATTTTGCTATTTTAGCGACTAGTACATTACATTCTCACGACTATTTAGCTTAATCATGTATGTGCTCCAACAGAATTAGTTAGCTTTTAAATGTGGATCTTGTAAGATGTATTTGACATATCTTGCATGATCATTTTTCTACTTTTATGAATAGATTTGTTCTTGCACGCATTGTGTGTAAGTTGTTTGAAATTCAGTATATAATTATTTGTAATTTGTACAAGAGGAGGAAGCGTGAGTCATGTGAGTATTTATAAGTACATGTACAAGGACTATCATCAACCAATGCAAACAGTACATACCAAGATCTATCATCGCGTCAGATATCACTTTTTGCAATGTCCGAATGCAGTTGTTTGCATGAGACCGGCCAATTATTATACAATTGCCTTATGGGACATAATAAAATCTGCCGAATAATATCAGTTTCACTTTTTTTATCCCGTGATTTTTTATTGATGCGTTTCCTTGTTGAAATTTGAGCAAAATGTTACCAAGTTATGACCAAGTCAAAGCTGATGGACTACTTTGAAATAATACATTCTATAAATCGGAACAGACGGTCTTGGAATGTACTAAAACACGGAATATAATTTATTCTAAAATAAGAAACAAGAAATGTGCTTAAACATAGAGCATGTTTTTTATCTAAAATACGGAATTTGAATTATGCTGAAATGCGGAGCGATCGTATAGTAAGTTAATTACGGAACACTTGCAGTCTTACGGAACATAAAAAGAACAATAATAATGATTTTTTTCACATTTTTTTATTCAATTTGGACACAGAAATACGGTTGATTCCTTGATGGAGGAGTCCATGCCTAAGTATTATGGCTGTTACCTATCTCCATACTCATCACTGAAGACATATAGAGTCCATGTGTCCGGCATATTGCGGACGCAAAGCAATTGGACGTCCTAAATGTTCTAATGTTTCTTTTCTTCTCCGGGTTGGGCCGTTTGTTGTTTTGATCACTGTAAGGTGTTTATCTTCCAAGCATTTGAATAGATGAGCTATCTTTGGACGAATCACGCCAAATCGCCAGTGCTGTAACATTAGAATACAAAACACAGTCATGGCAATTTATTTGCATGTGGCCAAGTGACCACTTTACTTTAAGCTTCTTTGTATTCAGGTTTATTTAGATTATGAGTGAAATGTTTTTACCAAACTTGCCACACGCATTTATACTATGTGTGCAAAGTGGCATTTTCTGGAAACCTTCTAAGTCCGGAAACTGATATTTCATGAGATCCATTTCACAGTCATTAATGACGTCATTTAACCAATATTTTTGGAGAGAAGAATGTATTTCTTATGGATGTTTAAGTAAAGTTTTGAAATATTTTGTCTTTTTCAGCTGGAATCCATACCTCTTAACTGTACAGAATATCCTTTTGTAATTACGAATTTGGTGTTTAAGTAACAATATTGTCAAAAGAGAAATTCAGATCTGGTTCCGTGTGTTCCGTTTCAAGTTTTTTCTGTGTTTCGTCGTTTCTGTTTGCTTGTGTTTCGCCTTGTCTGTTTGTCTGTGTTCCGTCATTTCAGGTTCATTGTGTTCCGGATCAAGTGTGTGTCTGTGTTCCGGCTCAGTTATGATGACGACATCCGGGTTTGGTTTCGTGTATTCCGTATTCCTGTAGATCGAAGACATTTCTAAGATGATCGCTCTAGTTTCGGTCAATTATCAGCGGGCTAACGTTGAACGTCCTGTAGCAAATGTCGCCAACAGCCCAACTGTTTTAAAGGCATGTGGTCTTTGATAGCTCTCACTATTTGCAATTCCATGTTTGTCACAATCGGTGTGTTTTTCAAATAAACTAGTCGAAAATTTAATTTTCTGAAGAAAACTTCATGAGTTTCTTTAAATTTCCGTTCAAGGTAAAAGAATAGACCAGCTGACAACGGGTTATGTTTAAATTATATATCAGCGACGTCACGCGAAAAGGGGCACTCGGACCTGGCAAACAGTGTAGCCCCAGACAAGCCGCCACGTCATTGACATGGCGGCTGTTCATGCTCTGCACTGTTTGCAATCTAAGATGACCTCCAATTCTACCTTTAAATGAAAACAAACGGTAATTTTCGTGCCTAGTTGCTGGAATAATAGCGCTGAAAAAGAGCCGAGTCAGCGCTATTTTATATCCGAGTGCCCCATTTTAGTGTCATAAGTTGTCTTCCCTAACCTTAAACAAGTCATTATTTTTTACTACATGCAGACCGGGAAAAACGTCTAGAGATAATGTACAAACTCTCCTTCATATGCAATTTCGTGACCGACCGTTGTATTCGGCGTCTCTTGGTAGACGAATTTCTTCTTGTCTTGCTGCCCGGATATCATGCATTTGTTTTTTTGTTCATACAGGGCTGAGTCGCCGAGATAATGTATGATATAGCAGAATTCTGGGTAACTTACAGGAAAGTAAACCTTTTTACAGAATGCCTTGTTTGCCTTGCTATTAACTTTGATTGGTGTAATAGTAGTATTTCAAAAAATTTGGATTTCCAATCGGTAGTGGGGTTTTATTTCCCTGATCTGTCTATCTGAAAAAAATAACAACAAATATATAGAAATACATTAAAAACGGAACGAAACAAGATATCTCAGATCGACAAAAAGCGGAATGATATAGAATATAAAACAGTATTATTTATAACTTACGTGTGTCCATCAGCTTTCCAGTCACTTATCTTCAGTAGATCCTGGGTTTCGTATATAAATAACTCCCCTCACCAGGACCGAGAAGGAATTTCTTACATGGAGTGTGTTGATTTAAACGAGGCTTTGGCACAGCTCGAAGTTGTTGTTTTATCGAAAATGTTGAAATTTGCGGTACCTTTTCTGTACGTAAGAATCGATTTCAAAATTCCAGTATTTTGAATTAGTTAAAATCTCCCTCCCCCCGAACTTCGACATGTAACCATAAAAAAAACATATTTTTATGCCGATTTTGATTTGGACTAAAGGATGCATATGTTAGTTAGCGGTGTCCGAGATAACGAGGTTCAACTCATTAAATCAACTGTATTTAACATGTTCTCATGACAAAAGAAACAATATTTCTTACGATTGATATATCCAGCATATCTTTCAGCTTTCTCCGTGGTGTCAATGGTTGGCAGAAGACCTTTATACATATAGTGACAATAATTCAACGCCTCTTCTATTTTCATGGTTGATGTGTACTTCCAGCAATATCCAAACGGCTCAGTTTGGGCCTTTGAAATTCTGAAGTAACCCCGGCAATTAACTGAAATTAAAAAGAGATAAAGATGACTAAGAGGATAGATACAACGTTCTTCATAAACAATTTTTATCCTGTCAAGGTTGCCCCTAGTGAAATATTGACAAAATGTCTTATCGGGATGAAAAAGGGGACTATTTTATTGATAGATTTTTTTTTTAATATTCACATTTTTATTATCAGGAGCGAAAAATACCTTAGCTTGCGTTTCTGCCTTATCAATTTCTAAAGTACCCCAAATACAAATCGACGATTTATTCCGCACTTTTCTATAACTGATGTAGACATACGAACTGTCAACAAGTTCGAACAATTTCAAATGTGACATTGTCCCGTTGTGCTGAATTAAGTTTTACCACCTTTCTGGGATTGTTTGTCTAATTGTGTATTCTACGCTTTTAAGATTTTGAAATAAACTCGAGAACAATGAATATCGTGTTTGATGTGCAAAACGACAGCGATTACAAGAAAATATTAGTTGAAGGGGATGAACTTTGGTATTGGAATGAAATATGATGAGAAGAAAACTTATTATCCATCAGCTAAAATTCGATGAAAAGAGATAATAATGATGACAGGATAAATCGAATAACAGGTAAGTGCTGTAAATGGAAAAAACAATATGTGGTTCGGCTAAGGATATTGTCAGTAAGCTCGCCAAAAACATGTCACCCTGCGCCTAATCATATGAACGTTTTCGCCTACGGCACTGACCTGTTATTCTCTAAATCTTGTAATATAATGCAATTGTTAAGTCTTTATCAAAAAGTATAAATGCCTTTAATTGTATACAACACTGCTTCTAGTCCAAGTGTTGTGAGTTAAGTATTTATATATTGCTTTGATTTCACGGGGTATCTAAATAAACCTGACTACAGCCGGGCCGAGTGTATTCATGTATATCTAAATTCCGAGTGAAAAGATGTAGTTTATGATATAGAGAATAACAGGTCAGGGCCGTAGATGGAAAAGTTTATCTGGTAAGGCGTAGGAAGACAGGTTTTTGCGAGCTTTAACGAGCCAAAACGTCTTCCGTAGCCGAACGAGATAAACTTTTCCATCTACGGCACTGGCCTGTTATTCGATTTATCCTGTCAGCATCATAGTCTCTTTTCCTCGACATTTCGTGGATAGGTTTTAAGTTTTCTCCTCATATTTTGATGAAAAAGTAAAGTTTTTCCCCAACCCATTATTTTTTCCTTGAATCGTCGTCATTTAGCACATCAAACAAAATATAAATCGCTTCCCAAGTTGATTTCTATATCGTAAAAGCATAGAAAACGCAATAAATCAGTCAAACAATACCAGGAAGTCGGTCAAACTTTATTCAGCGAGAAAATGTAAACCACAATGTGACATTTGAAAACGATCGTTCGAATCCGTTGACAGTTCGTACGCTAACACCGGTAAAAATAGTGCGGTATAAATCGCCGACTTGTCTTTGCGGTACTTAACCAAAACAATGAAGCAAAGGCGGAATATATGGTAATTTGCGGTCTTGGTGATAAAAATGTGAAACATCGATTAATTTTCACAGAAGAATGATTCGTTTGATAAAGTAATCCCTAGTGCCTAAGATAGCGTGTCACATGACCTGATATCAAAAAATAATATCAGGCACCCTGTTATAAGGTCACTAGGGGCAACAGTGACATGAAAAATGCCTCTCTCTGATATCAGGTATTTTCCCTTGTATTTGTAACCGGGGGTCAATCGTGAAAGAAGCCCAGTCGAGTTCTAGAAGTTTATTCCATAATTAAGTGGGTCTGAAGATATACATATATACATATTTAGAATAAATAGCCTCAGTGCGAAATAGCACAGCAAATTAATA
>JAULCE010103541.1:0-12204 GCA_032359355.1 Macoma nasuta | reverse complement strand
AATATCATATGCGTCACTAAATTGATGACGAGGTGTTTGGCTACTCTTGATAAAATTCTTTAAATTCTTTATATTAATTATATGATAGGGACAATATCATATGCGTCACTAAATTGATGACGAGGTGTTTGGCTACTCTTGATAAAATTCTTTAAATTCTTTATATTAAAATTATATGATAGGGACACAATATCATATGCCTGCGTCACTAAATTGATGACGAGCTGTTTGGCAACCATTTATTTTATATCGAATCATCAAGCAAAGGATAAGCTTCAGTGGATCGCAGTATGGCAGCTGCTCAACCACTTACAACACCTTGCCTGTTACAAAAGTCGTTTACAATTGATTCTAGGCTTTGTCATTGTATTAAATAATGCTTTTATATGTAACTAGCGCGGCATCAGGTGATCGAAGATCCTCCCAATTTACTATGTTACAAATTACATTGGCATCACATCCATTGTCGTTTATAAAGTAAATTATAAACTTTAAATGGTTTAGAAGCCATACAATGCAAATTGCCCCTTATTTATCATTGCAGTCCAGCACGGATACGACCTTAGAGGCGTTCAGGCATAATCCAACGGACGTAGCGTCATACCACTGTTCGCTCGAACAAGTATTGTGCCATTGGTCCGTACCTGCGGTTCCTCTCGTACTACGCAGGAATGCTGTCGCAACAACGTTTTGTCATTAGTAGGGTAAAACTAACCTGTCTCACGACGGTCTAAACCCAGCTCACGTTCCCTTGCATGGGTGAACAATCCAACGCTTGGTGAATTTTGCTTCACAATGATAGGAAGAGCCGACATCGAAGGATCAAAAAGCGACGTCGCTATGAACGCTTGGCCGCCACAAGCCAGTTATCCCTATGGTAACTTTTCTGACACCTCTTGTTAAAAACTCTTTAAACCAAAAGGATCGATAGGCCGAGCTTTTGCTGTCCCTGTGTGTACTGAACACCGAGATCAAGTCAGCATTTGCCCTTTTGCTCTATGTGTGGTTTCTGTCCGCACTGAGCTGGCCTTGGGACACCTCCGTTATTATTTGAGAGATGTACCGCCCCAGTCAAACTCCCTACCTGGCAATGTCCTTGAATTGGATCATACCTGAGTAATTGGAGTTATACCAAATTTTCAAATCAAAAATACATAAATGCATCGTTTTATTAAAGAATTTGTTTGCGATTATATAACAAACTCGTGATACTTTGATCAAGAAGCTTGCATCAAAACCCAATACCATAAGATATAATAAATATATCCGTATAATGGCTAGGAAATGATACACGTTCCATTTAATCAAGTAAGTAAGGAAACAATAAGAGTAGTGGTATTTCATTGACGATACCAAACCGAGGTCTAATATCTCCCACTTATTCTACACCTCTTATGTCTCCTTACACTGCCAGATTAGAGTCAAGCTCAAAAGGGTCTTCTTTCCCCGCTAATTATTCCAAGCCCGTTCCCTTGGCTGTGGTTTCGCTAGATAGTAGATAGGGACAGTAGGAATCTCGTTAATCCATTCATGCGCGTCACTAATTAGATGACGAGGCATTTGGCTATTTTTTTTTTTTTTTTTTTTTTGATCGCGGAGGTATGGAAATCTTCGAAAGATACTAGGTCTGCCAACACTGTGTGTGGTCAGTTTTCCTAGCATGCACGATTCATTGCTCTATATGAACCGAAGTTCCGCAACGCCTACGTACTAAAACCATCCTCATAGCCATTTAATTATAACCATTATTTTGCGATGTTTATGCCTTTATTGATGTTATGCCAAGACAGCAAGCAAATGTTTTGAACCAAACGATTTAGCTAAGTCCAATCTCGGGAAAACCCGCTCAGGTACATGAACTGTTTAAAACAACCGAGACTGCCTCTCATAACCTGGACGCTAATGATATGACTATCATATTTGCTGAGGAGACCCTTTGCTATCAATCTTTTAACGGATTGACCACTCCAGATCCCCCTCCAGTTCAGGGTGGCAGAATGGAATTCAATGTCACCTGCGGCTTCGAATCTGCGACGCAATTCAGTTCGTATGTCCGGTCTGTCGTATCTATTGATTTTGCGCTGGTGCGCATCATCCATAGAGTGTCCGTCTGTCACAATTTGTATGTCGATCACATCAATGTGATTTTGTCGTAGTGCCACCAGGTCTGGTTTATTAAGGCCGGATTCGCACTGCAGACTTGGTTCAACAATGACCACGCAGCCTCTCTCCTCAAGTCCCCGCTTGATTCGATTTACTACGCAGTTGTGTCTAGCTACCCGCCTCCCATGCGAGCGGTAGCATTTTTGCATTATGTGGTTTGTTGTTTCGGGAGCATCACATCCTGCACGACACTGTCGTTCCAATTCGTGCCTTCCCCTTGTAGTACGAGACTTTGTGGGTAGGGCATTTATCCGCAGACGAATACCGTCTATATATTCCTTTCCTGTTAATAAACGCGTGGGTTGACTAACCCACCCGTGTTGCGGGCCATAATGGCCCGCTTCACGGAGTCCGCTACCATCAACTGAGAGGTACAACTTGTTCGCCCAATATTTTTCTATTGCCGGACGCGATAACAGTTCATTTTGTTCAGCTAATAATCTATCTCGGGCCCGTTGTTTTTCGGCTTCGAGGAAAGAGCTGGCTACCTCGTTTTGCGTGAGGTGAGGCCATTTAATGTTACTCAAGCGTCTTAGCCTTAACATTGGAGCTACCCATCTTAGTGATGGAATTCCGAGACCTCCACTTTTTGGGGGTGCATGAACAAATGCTATCGGCACATCCAGCGGAAGATTTAGCCATCTTCGCACATAATATCTTATAAGTTTATCAGTTTTTCTTAGGACGCCTATCGCCACACTCCCAAGGGCTAACTTGTGGTAGAGCTGTGGGATAAGGACAGTCCGAAGGGCGAACAACCTCTGTTGTGGTTTGAGGGGGGCCTTTGTCAATCTTTGTAGCTTTGGACCAATGTCCTCGGCCGGATTGCATCGAACCCTCCCGGTTGCAGTGAAGTTGATGCCTAAGTACTTCCACTCGTCCGTGCGCTTCAGTGATGGAATCTCACTCGAGCCTACGTAGAAGCTCTGTGCCTCTAACACGGTACACTTCTGTTTCGGCTGGCCCTTAATGCCAACGGTAAAACATTTGTCGGCATTAAGTTTGAGGCCGACGATAGATAGAAAATCCAACGTCTTGTCCAACAATACTTGAAGCCCCATCCGAGTTTCCGCAAATAGTACCAAATCATCTGCAAACGCGGCCGCGTTAGTAATGGCATTTCCGACTTTGGCACCAATTTCGCTGGGTAAGGTTCTAAGTAACCTGTCCATTACCAAGTTAAATAGAATAGGAGACAAAGGGTCACCCTGCTTCACTCCTCTAGCAGGGACGAATTCCTCTGAACTCCAACCGTCCCCATTGAGACTGGTACCACCGCCCTCGTACGTGTTCTGTACGTAGTCAACGAAGCCCTTTGGCGCACCATAAGCACGTAAGGTGTCGTATATAGATGCATGTGATAGAGAATCAAATGCCTTGCTTACATCTAAATTTGCGATGTAGCAAGATCTAAAGTGCTTATGGCTATGCCTCAAGACTAAGTCGACTATCGTCGCATTATCGGCGCATCCGTCGGTTGGTAAGAAGCCCCGCTGGCGCGGGTCCCAATTGATTGATGAGTTCAACCGGGTTGCCAATATTGCATTTAGCTGTCTTACCAGGACTGAAGGCACTGATATTGGACGAAAGTCTTGCGGTCGCTTCGCCGTCACCGTCTTCGGGATGAAGACGGTTCTGGCCAGTCGTATAGAGTGTGGTAGATTACCGCACCATAGAATTAGGTTCATTATGCGCAGCATAATACCTGACGGCACCTCCCTGGCAGATTTTGGAGTTATCCCGTCAGGCCCCGGAGACGAGGATAATGAGACTCTTGACGCCCGAAGGTCCTGCTCTGTAATAGCAGACCATACCCTCTCAAGCGAGTGATCCATTTGTATCACTTCTCCACTGCAAGAGCTTGGGCTAGGCTGAGTCATTACTTCTCTCCAGTAGGGAACCATTATTTCTTGGCTTGGCATTACCGACTCATCAGTTCCATTTAGCAAGGACTTGATGCATCTTCCTTTATGCTTATCCCAGTTACGCTGGACGACAGCGTACTGCTGCCTTCTGCTTTCTCTCCTGTTCCGAGGTCTCCGAGGAGGTCTCGTCAGTGTGTGTCGTACACCCTGTGCCGGAAAAATTCCCAGGAGATATAGCGATAAGCATTGGAGAGTGGTTTCCTTTCCCTCGAGATGTGCCCTATCAATGATAGTTTGCAACTCTTGGGCTCTCCATTTGGAATGGCATTCTACGGGGCTATACCCGCGTAGTGTCCGCAAAATTTCCCTGTTCGACTGTTCGAAGGGAGTGATTGGAGTTGTTTCCGATGTTGTTACTTGGTGGTCTTGCTCACTTCTACTAGGGCGGCGCCTTATGGTTAGATTAGCAACTTCCGGGGCGAGAGCTGATTGCCCTCTTATCTGCTCTATTTTCTCCTTATAATCGCCCCTCTGTCTTAGCTTTTTGATGGCTTCGACGCTGCGGTTTGCAAAATACACCGCTAGTTGCTTGTTTATGTGTTTACATCCATTTGCTGTGAGCTCAACCTCCTTTCTCGCCATCATCCACTTCTCTTCATCACTCCATCTTGCCTTTATATCGACACGTCGACGTTCTTCATCAAGTTCGTCTGGGTGCCGAGATCGCATGTGAACACCGAGTCCTCTCTTGCTGTTAAAGGACCGGCCACATACTGTGCAGGGAACCCTAGATAGAGTAGCCGCTGCGTTTGGTTCATATTGGTCCTCCGGGAAGATATCCACGGAGGGTCGGGTCGTCATCAGATTGTGTAAAGGTATCCGAGGCTCGTTATTTGTGCTTGTAGTTCCAATATGAATAAATTTCCTCTGGGGAACCAGCCCATCGGAAAAGTTTTGCCGCTCAAATTAGCTGCTAAACGAGTTTAGCATTACCGGGGACCACCACGAGGAGGTTTTGAGTCGACTTGAGTAAAGGAGAGACTTGTGAGTTACAGAGTAAAATTCCCCTTCCGCACACCATATGATATGACTTACGAATTACAGAAGAATACTCCCCCTCTGCTCTCAAATACCCCATGATCCCCCATACTCCCGCCGTTGACCCGCGCTTACTTGAATTTCTTCACTTTGACATTCAGAGCACTGGGCAGAAATCACATTGTGTCAACACCCGCTAGGGCCATCACAATGCTTTGTTTTAATTAGACAGTCGGATTCCCCAAGTCCGTGCCAGTTCTGAATTGATTGTTAATTGATAATCGTTATAATTAATAAGAACTAATTGGTTTAACCCAAATAGTATTCTTAAAAATTTTAGCAAGAAAGTTCCACAATTGGCTACGTAACTAAACTATCCGGGGAACAAGTAACTAACATAAATGCTAGAAACTCTATTTACCCAGAACGAGCACATAAACCATGTTATTGTTTCCCAATCAAGCCCGACTATCTCAATCTTCAGAGCCAATCCTTATCCCGAAGTTACGGATCTAATTTGCCGACTTCCCTTACCTACATTATTCTATCGACTAGAGACTCTTCACCTTGGAGACCAGCTGCGGATATTGGTACGGCCTGTTGAGAAGTTTGCGTGTCCCCACCATAAATTTTCAAGGTCCGAGGAGAAAATATCGACACAACAGTATATGTCATGCTCTTCTAGCCCATCTACCATATCTCTCTGCGAAAGACTTCCATGGTAGTACGGCTATAAAACAGAAAAGAAAACTCTTCCGATATCTCTCGACGGCTTCTTTATGGTCGTTCCTGTTGCCAGGATGAGCACGAGGCCCATATTTAATAACAAACGGATACTCAACAGGTTACGGAATTGGAACCGTATTCCCTTTCGTTCAAAATTATTCAAGTGTATTATAATTCGCTTTGTTTATATAGTTAGGCATTTTTGTTTTACTTGAAAATTTTCGGCTTTCGCCTTGAACTTAGGACCGACTAACTCGTGATCAACCACTGTTCACACGAAACCCTTCTCCACTTCAGTCCTCCAAGGTCTCATTCGATTATTTGCTACTACCACCAAGATCTGTACCAATGGCAGCTCCATGCAGGCTTACGCCAAACACTTCTACGCATACCATTGTACCTTCCTACTCACTAAAGTTTCAAAATTTATATCACAAGTAATATAAATCATCTACTTTAGCGGTAATGTATAGGTATACAACTTAAGCGCCATCCATTTTAAGGGCTAGTTGCTTCGGCAGGTGAGTTGTTACACACTCCTTAGCGGATTTCGACTTCCATGATCACCGTCCTGCTGTTTTAAGCAACCAACGCCTTTCATGGTATCTGCATGAGTTGTTAATTTGGGCACCGTAACATTACGTTTGGTTCATCCCACAGCGCCAGTTCTGCTTACCAAAAGTGGCCCACTGGGCACATTATATCATAACCTTGAACTTCATATCAAGAAAGTTAAGGTTCTTACCCATTTAAAGTTTGAGAATAGGTTAAGATCGTTTCGACCCTAAGGCCTCTAATCATTCGCTTTACCAGATAAGATTATTTTATATAATATTAAAATGCACCAGCTATCCTGAGGGAAACTTCGGAAGGAACCAGCTACTAGATGGTTCGATTGGTCTTTCGCCCCTATACTCAATTCTGACAATCGATTTGCACGTCAGAACTGTTTCGGTCTTCCATCAGGGTTTCCCCTGACTTCAACCTGATCAAGTATAGTTCACCATCTTTCGGGTCACAGCATATATGCTCAAGGTACGTTCCAGTTAGAGGCATAAATAATATAAATATACATTATACATAACTATATAGAACGCCCCGGGATTGTGTTAATTAGCTATAAATAGCTAAAAAACTAATCCCATTATTAGTCAAGTTAATTACGCTATTAGGTTTATATCCCAATAACTTGCACATATGTTAGACTCCTTGGTCCGTGTTTCAAGACGGGTCCCGAAGGTATCCTGAATCTTTCGCATTGTTAATCATACAAGTGCATATAATAAACACAAAAATCAATGATAATTATGCCATTATATAATTCCGAAAAATTAACGCACTGTAATCATATAAATCTATCAGCACTTTATCAAATTAATAACATTTATTCTGTGTTAAAATGCAAGCAATTTAATTGGAATAAACTATAAGTTATATTTTATGATAAATTTGGTATATGCTAATAGATTACAATGTCCTTATATGGAAAAAATGCACACTATTCTCATAATATTATTTAAATATTACAATTTTAATGATGAATTTTCCATAACGGATATTCAGGTTCATCGGGCTTAACCTCTAAGCAGTTTCACGTACTGTTTAACTCTCTATTCAGAGTTCTTTTCAACTTTCCCTCACGGTACTTGTTTACTATCGGTCTCATGGTTATATTTAGTTTTAGATGGAGTTTACCACCCACTTAGTGCTGCACTATCAAGCAACACGACTCTTTGGAAACATCATCTAGTAATCATTAACGTTATACGGGCCTGGCACCCTCTATGGGTAAATGGCCTCATTTAAGAAGGACTTAAATCGTTAATTTCTCATACTAGAATATTGACGCTCCATACACTGCATCTCACATTTGCCATATAGACAAAGTGACTTAGTGCTGAACTGTTTTCTTTTCGCTCGCCGCTACTAAGAAAATCCTTGTTAGTTTCTTTTCCTCCCCTAATTAATATGCTTAAATTCAGGGGGTAGTCCCATATGAGTTGAGGTTGTATATAACTTTATCTTGCCATAAATTCTTTATATATAATGATAAAACATTTAATTAAATTCGTTATAACATTTTTATTAATTCTTGTATGCAAAGTTTTTATTTATCCATTTTTAACGAACCAACGAAGAATAATAACATAACCAAGATTTTTCTATTTCCGAATCATTAATAAGAGACAATTCTAGATGAAAAATATTTCAATTTTTTATGCTAGACATTTCTCAGTATTATTTGATTGAAAAAGAAAATATTTCTCTTCGTTTTTCACATTCAAATGTGAGATAATGTTTTTCATTTATTTTTTAATATTATGAATAAAAATTATTATATTTATCCAATAATATACCATATGCTTATAAAAATTTATAAGCAACTTAATTAGCATAGTCTTACAACCCTCAACCATATGTAGTCCAAGCAGCACTATAAAATTAATTAAAGTACATAACAGCATGGACTGCGATATGCGTTCAAAATGTCGATGTTCATGTGTCCTGCAGTTCACACGATGACGCACAGTTTGCTGCGTTCTTCATCGACCCATGAGCCGAGTGATCCACCGCTTAGAGTTTTATAATTCATTTTTATATAATGTCAATTATGTTTTTATTGAAAGAAATTAAAAATACACCATTTTACTGGCATATATCAATTCCTTCAATAAATGTATTTATATACCTAAAATAAATGTTGCGAAATGTCTTAGTTTCATATAAGCATTATGTATCATAATAATCTGGTTGGTTATGGGGTTTGCTATTTTGGGTGACACATACTGCAATTTATATAAAACATTAACCTGATGGATGCCAGGTACAACATTGTTTATTTCAGGTTGTTGCATTAGCCAACGTATGCCCATAACTAAGATGAACAATACATATTCGCAACGCGTGTATAGTAATAAATACACACAAATTTTAAAAATTAGTTAATATCTACCAATTATATTAACACTTATTTCGATGATTACCACACATTCGAAATTATTTTATTTTGATTCGACTTCCACTTTCGAATTTTGTTTCTTCGATTTTCATGTTCGAAACATTATTTTTATAGGAAACGCCGTTGTTGTAAGTACTCGCCACAAATACGCACAACATACATTAGAAATGTTAAAATCTTTTTATGAGGTTGCCAAGCCCCACACTAACTATATAAATAAAACCCATCTTCGTTTTATTTTGATTTTAACTTTTGATTCCATGGAATCATTTTGTTATATTTTTATTTTGGTAAATTGTTTTTATTTGTATAATTACAAATGTTTATTAACGGTAAGGATATTATACAATAATGATCCTTCCGCAGGTTCACCTACGGAAACCTTGTTACGACTTTTACTTCCTCTAAATAATCAAGTTCGGTCAACTTTTGCGAAACAACCGTAACACGCAAGGCGTCACAGTGATCACGTCCGGAGACCTCACTAAATAATTCAATCGGTAGTAGCGACGGGCGGTGTGTACAAAGGGCAGGGACGTAATCAATGCGAGTTAATGACTCACACTTACTGGGAATTCCAAGTTCATGTGAACAGTTTCAGTTCACAATCCCAAGCATGAAAGTGGTTCAGCGGTTTACCCGGACCTCTCGGTCTAGGAAATACACGTTGATACTTTCATTGTAGCGCGCGTGCAGCCCAGGACATCTAAGGGCATCACAGACCTGTTATTGCTCAATCTCATTATTGCTAGACGCAATTTGTCCATTTAAGAAGCTAGTGTCCTTATAATGGGACAAACCAACAGGTACGGCTCCACTTACATAAACACATTCAAACACAATAAGCATTTTACTGCCAACATGAATGAAGGCTACATAAGCTTCAGCACCATAATCCTGAAGATATCTATTTAATATATTTGAGTCTCGTTCGTTATCGGAATTAACCAGACAAATCACTCCACGAACTAAGAACGGCCATGCACCACCACCCATAGATTCGAGAAAGAGCTATCAATCTGTCTTACACACTTATGTTCGGACCTGGTAAGTTTTCCCGTGTTGAGTCAAATTAAGCCGCAGGCTCCACTCCTGGTGGTGCCCTTCCGTCAATTCCTTTAAGTTTCAGCTTTGCAACCATACTTCCCCCGGAGCCCAAAAGCTTTGGTTTCCCGGGAAGCGACTGAGAGAGCCATAAAAGTAGCTACACCCAATTGCTAGCTGGCATCGTTTATGGTTAGAACTAGGGCGGTATCTGATCGCCTTCGAACCTCTAACTTTCGTTCTTGATTAATGAAAACATCTTTGGCAAATGCTTTCGCTTAAGTTAGTCTTACGACGGTCCAAGAATTTCACCTCTCGCGTCGTAATACTAATGCCCCCAAACTGCTTCTATTAATCATTACCTCTTGATCTGAAAACCAATGAAAGCAGAACAGAGGTCTTATTTCATTATCCCATGCACAGAATATTCAGGCATTTGAAGCCTGCTTTAAGCACTCTAATTTGTTCAAAGTAATAGTACCGGCCCACAATAACACTCGTTTAAGAGCACTAATGCAGGTTTTTAAATAGGAGGAACATATGAAAAAATACAAGTATTTAATCACATATAAGAACTCCACCGGTAATACGCTTACATACATAAAGGTATAGTACTAACCACAATTGTAAGTTGTACTACCCGTATGAAGCACAAGTTCAACTACGAACGTTTTAACCGCAACAACTTTAATATACGCTATTGGAGCTGGAATTACCGCGGCTGCTGGCACCAGACTTGCCCTCCAATTGGTCCTTGTTAAAGGATTTAAAGTGTACTCATTCCAATTACAGGGCCTCGGATATGAGTCCTGTATTGTTATTTTTCGTCACTACCTCCCCGAGCTGGGAGTGGGTAATTTACGCGCCTGCTGCCTTCCTTAGATGTGGTAGCCGTTTCTCAGGCTCCCTCTCCGGAATCGAACCCTGATTCCCCGTTACCCGTTGCAACCATGGTAGTCCTAGATACTACCATCAAAAGTTGATAGGGCAGACATTTGAAAGATCTGTCGTCGGTACAAGACCATACGATCTGCATGTTATCTAGAGTTCAACCAATATAACGATCTTGCGATCGCTTGGTTTTAGCCTAATAAAAGCACATGTCCCATAAGGTTCATGTTTTAATTGCATGTATTAGCTCTAGAATTACCACAGTTATCCAAGTAACTGTTAACGATCTAAGGAACCATAACTGATATAATGAGCCTTTTGCGGTTTCACTTTTAATTCGTGTGTACTTAGACATGCATGGCTTAATCTTTGAGACAAGCATATAACTACTGGCAGGATCAACCAGAATAATGTTTTCTTTTCATATTTCATTCATATTTTTTGAATTGAAATAAGCAATATAAATATTATAGATTTTCCACTTTATATATAATTCCATTTTTTTATATTATTGAATGTAATTCAATATTTTGCCTTTGGGTAAAAATTTTAAATATATTTATAAAAATAAATCCATTCGAATACGGCCATTTTTATATAGCACTCGTAATTCGTATTTCCATTTTTAAATTCTACTTGTTTTACCAATATAACAAGAAGATCATACAATTATTGTAATATATTTTCTATAATTTTGTCTTTATATATACATATATTTCATTCTAAAATATCATTTTATTTCCAACATACATAAATTTTGTATCCACACTTGTACAATTTTTGTTTAACCAAATATAAGTTAAATCATTTGCATCTTGATGATAAATTTAAAATTTATCTCTTTTCATATAACTCTCTGGTAATATATAACATAAAACCGAGCGCACATGATAATTCTTCCAAATTTATATATAAATTTTATATTTCTTTCATATAATAATATGAATCCATTTTGTATTATACCGTAACGATATAATAATCCAACTTTACAGGCAGGTAATAAACTAATATTTGCCTGCCACCAAAAATTAACGATAATATATGGAAACGATTTGTTATTCTATGTATAATAGAAACTTGACTTTTGTTTCAACGATATTATCTAAAATAGCGTATATTCCTATTATCCGCGGAGCCAAGTCCCGTGTTCAAAAAGAACTGAGAAACAAATTTGTACGGATAATAATATACTTTATTATAAGTAACCAATATAATCATTATACGAAATATATATTTCGAACAATGCGAGGTCGGCAACCACTGCCTACCTATAGTAGTTTTTGAACCCGCTGTCCTCAAAGCGGGTATTTTCAATTCCATTTACCACCCAACATACGGGCTATTCTCTTATATATTACGAGAATATATGAACACTTCATTTTCCATTATTCATATATATTATATGATTATTTTTTCCCCTATATACATATAATAAATATTCATTTTCATATGTATATGATTTAATTTACTCATATAATTGCCAAAATCATATGAACACATACGTTTTGAACAATATGA
>JAULCE010103430.1:0-12547 GCA_032359355.1 Macoma nasuta | reverse complement strand
GTATAGATAGATAGATAGCTTTATTCAGGAAATAAAGGCAATAAGCCCAACAAACCACATACATGAACATCACAATGCATTACAAACAACAATACCGTTCAATGGCGGATCTAAACAAAGGCAATATTATTATGAGCATTTGTTAAGAGAACACTACTAAAATCTCTCATTTACACACCAGAAATATTCTGCAAAAACCCATCATACCCAAAGAGATAACATTCAATTGAGTGTCACACGAAGAGACGATTCTAAAGACTGGCTACTTCATAGGATTTGGTGAAGACATGAGAATATTAGCATTTTAAATGAAAACCGGAATTCACCATAACCGGAAACCTGATTCCGGAATTCACCATAACCGCAATGCATTATGGTCTACTGGAATAAGGCGAATTAGGTGGTATCTGTTTTGATTATTAGGCGTATTAAGAGAGATCCGAGTTCGATTAATTGAGGTTCGACTGGAACTGCCATTTTATTAAATGGCATCTTCGTTGGTGTTTCTCTGAAACCACTTACAGTTAAACCTCGATTATCCGAACTAGGATTAATCGAATTCCAAATTACTCGCATGGTTGTGGGGGCTACTTTCACAAGTCCGAATCGCCCGAAGTGCAAATGAAATTCGCACTTCGGGTGATTTGGACTTGTAAAAATAGTTTCCACTACTTCGAAAAATCGAGGTTTGACTGTATGTGACATTTTGCTAAAAACCTAATGGCACGTACGTGCATTAAGAAGAAAGTCTACTATATATGGTTTGTTTTATGTAATCAATCTGAATGCGTTTCGATCACGCTTTATTTCAAGAGGAAAAGACTAACACCGCCACCAAAGTGACACCAGAGAACGATATCTGCCTTATGAATTCACGGGAGTAATTCTCCGGCAATAAAACAGTAAATATACCAGATATGTGTATTGATTCAACCGTTTGCGTATTGCGCTAGTCTTAGACTCATCCACAATGAGAGCATCTCATGAAATAAGTACGATTTGAGAAAAATGAAGAGGCGAGTGTCAAATGGTACAGAAACCATTATGCAGAAATGGTTGCATTTTCAGTTGTTGCGAGCATGTAAGACCATCATTAATAAGTTTTGTTCAGACACAGACAGAATATAAACTACTAAAGCTTATTCATTAACCCTTTCACCGCCGTAGTCGCATTAATGCGCGATGGCAAATAGTGCAGTCCCAGATCAGCCGCCGCCTTGGAAAGGCGGCGTCTGATTAGGGACTTCACTTTTTGCAATACAAATCAACCTTATAACAGAGGTATCGACAAGTGTAACTTGTTTTCAAAGTTATTATTTTTTCTTTTCGTAAACATATTTGATCTGAAACTTGTCGCAGACGACAGTTTTTAATTTGGCGCCGAAAGGGTTAAAAAAAGAACTACGGAGAGACTCAGCAGACGACACTTTTGGCGACAGAATACGGGATATAAAGTCAAAGAGTGGTTATTGATGAGCCAGTGATCGTCTTTCATAAGTGGGGTTAGCAGTCACGTTTGGGGTATTTGCACCCATAGAATTCCTTCATATAAACGTCGATACTTTAGTCCAAGTATTTGCGGAGACACCAGGCCACTTTCTTCCACTCATCAGGGATGCCATTTGTAGTAGTAAACTAGATAGTTTTGGTCTATTACAGTTAGACAAATAAACGGCACTGCATGGGCGGTTTCAACCATAAACTCATACCATTAACATTGAAATGTTTAGAGGGTGGTGTCATAATCTAGTTGCTATAGTTAGAGTTTTCAAACCTGTTACCCTTTCAACGCCATAGGCGCTCATATAACCATTGCAATCAATGCAGTCCCGGACCAGACGCTGTTTTGTTTTTGTTTGTTTTGTTAGGTTTCTCGGAGCTTCGACATTATTTCAGTTATCTAGCGACATCTGGATAACTACTAGTAGAGGAAGACCTCAGAAAGCCGTCTGAGTTGCAATAACGGGTAACTGGGTAGAACCACTGACCTACCGCATGCCAGCCGGAAGGCGGTGACAGGCCAAGGGATTGCAAGTCGGAGACTTGACCCATCAGCCACGGAAGATGTAAGTTTCGAAATTACTTGCCGGGTTGCTAAAACATATCAACAATTTCTTAGATACCAGACCTGCAGGTTCTCCTTAAATGACCGACCAAGTAATGTTCAAATATTTGACTTGAACATTTCAAAACAAGGTTTAAAGAGAAATATCTACTTTATGATAATACCACCCCTGTGTGCAGTATTTTCTTTATTGCAGATAATCAATAACTATTTGACTATCCGTTTCGACACCAAATGCTTTCGTTTGTTCGACGCCAAGGAACATTATTTCTTATTGAGTTAAGACATTTTCAAATTTCTACGCACAGTCGAACTTCGTTGGCTCGAAGTTGCAGGGATTATTTTGATTAGTCTTAAATACCGGAAGTTCGAATTTCATTCAAACTTCCTGTAATTGAGGATTATCAAAATAGTCCCTACAACTATTATATGTGCTTCGAACTTCCGGTAATTACGACTTATCAAAATAGTCCCTGCAACTTCGAGCCAACGAAGTTCGACTGTACATAGACATTTGAAAATGTCTTAACTCAATATGAAATACTGTTCCTTGGCGACGAGCAAATGTAATTCGAGCTTCTGTAATTAAATACTGAGTATTTATAGCTCCGTGAGAGAAAAGTCATTTCTTAAACGGCGTCTAGTTGTGTTTCATATGCATTTTATTAATAGAATGGGGGTCAACATTTCTTAGAATGGTAATAATTCGACTCGGTAACAATGAGTTTAGAAATGGAGAGGGTTTGAAGGCTCCTATTGTTTTTTTATTGAAAGGGGGCTAATCGAAATGTAATCCGAAAGGTAAGTAACCTGCCCCCGAGTATCTGTGGATGTAGCAGGACAGATAAACCCCCACTCAGAATATACCCGGGTATATTTTGTCCTAGGATATTTTATACCACGGGGTATAGTCTGTCCGGAATACTCATTACGTGGGTTATAGTCTGTCCTGTTACATTGGCGTCTCATCCGGATCTAAACTATTTACATATGACACTAAGCTTTCGGGTAAGCAGTGCAGGGGTTTACCTACATAACTTTTATTGGTTAAAATATTTCACCTTACAGCTTAGTTTGGGGTATTTATTTAACCCATTTATGCCCATCGTCCCTTAAAAGGTAAATAGGTAACCATCTCAGACCCGGATCAGAGGGCGCCTATAGGATACTTATGCACATTTAAGCATACTACATATTTGTCAATAATTTCATTCGTCAAAATCCCCTTTTAGCGAAAAATATACGTACTGGAATGCATCTTTAGGGGAGTCAACTTATGAACCTAGGTATAAATGGGTTTACCTTTGTTCATTGTATCTTAACGATTACATTACCTTACTTGAGAAGTTTATATAATATAATGTCTCTGATCTCGAAGTCAAATGCAAATTGTTTCTTGCATTTTAAGCTAAACAAATGCGTTTTTAATCCATAACTGTAAATCTCAAGTTTTCTACAGGTTTTAAACTACATTAACGTGTGCGGTTCTTCCACGTTAGCATGTGTGTTCAATAACTCCTCTTACGTAAATAGTGTTAACGTCGTTACTTATCTTGTGTAATTTAAATTTTTAATGAGGATTCACGAACTATAAATTGATACATTTAGTACCAAAAGCTGTAATTGCAGGCTTTTAGATGTGTTGTTCATCTCGTAAACTGTGACGCCTTTGCACCTTTTGCGAGAATATTATAGATGCCACGTGGATAATTAGTAGTGAACATGCGGTATACAAGTACTTAGTAGTTAAAAATAGATCATGCACATGCGTTAGTATTGTTTGTAAGAAAGGTGAACAACGCTTTATGGCGACGCCTTCGCAAACTGTTTAATGAAGGTAATATATTGCTCTTAAATAACTAAATACTCACCTTCACTGAAATCTTATAACTATATAGGTAATAATTATTATATAATGTTTAAAGATAAATAGAAACCTAAATCAGAACAACAACATTAATTTATTAAACTTATTCCATTTTACGTCTTCTTACGTTTTTGTTTCAAGTTTGGAAATCACAGTGCAAAGTTAGAATATTAAATTTATGAAAATAATCTGCATATGGTTGACTAGTACCATAACGTCATAATGGTATTTGTAGTTACCAGATCGAATACTTCTATCTTTGTGCGCTGTTCACGTGGAACTTATATATATATAAATATATATGTAGGCCTACTGTTATTTGTTACGACTAGAAACTGTATAGTTTATGTCCGAATAAAGTATTCGTATTCGATATATTGCGAACGCTCGCTTAAACTTTCTACACCCAAAGTAATCCTTGTTCAATAAATGATGCAATTCGTACGTTAGACTAATTACATAGTACACTTACCGACGATGCATCAAAATAACGTTCTCTCTCAAATAAAGACCCCATGCGTGTTGCTTCAGGTGTTTAATAGTCCCCTGACATATTCTAAGGAGGCAAAATTAAAGCTCTGATGTTAATCAGAACATCGGAAACGAGATTATTGTTA
This sequence comes from Macoma nasuta, assembly GCA_032359355.1. Classification (NCBI taxonomy): domain Eukaryota; kingdom Metazoa; phylum Mollusca; class Bivalvia; order Cardiida; family Tellinidae; genus Macoma; species Macoma nasuta. Next base: position 7,998 of record JAULCE010103430.1, on the reverse strand, counting down.
TAACCTGCAGTGCTTTATTACACCAATCGCGACAATAGTGATGCCATCAACTGCTAGGCGTCTGATCCGTTTTCAAGCTGTTTGACACTTAGGCAACACTTTCACCAAATTTCAATCTAATAGAACAAGGTTAATAGATCAAGCATTCGTGAATTCAGCTGACAATATTTCGGCGGCAGGATAAGAGTTAATTGGAATACTGAATGATCACACATCGGTGCTACACTACTATTGACGGAAAGGTCGTCGAATTAAGTATAATCAGCCATGAGTCTATCACATTGGATGCCCTGTAAGCTAGCTAAAGTACATTGTAATTACACATATAAAGATTGATACCAGAATGATCGACATTTTTGTGTGACTGTTCCACAAGGAAACCATCAGATGAAAAATATGACAATCTAGTTTACTACACTGTTTACATTTCCTTTAAGGATTGCAATAGCCATTCAATGTAGAGGTGCTTAAAGGCGCTTCTGTTGAGGAAAGGGTTAATCTTTATCTCAAACACAGGATACTGTCCTTTTGGATAATGGTTTAACTAGCATGTGATGTGAAGGGTTATGTGAGCAACAGCGTATTCTACTAGAAAACAATTTGATAACTACACGACGAAAGATGCTTCTTCTAGAAGAGCTTTCGTGCGTGAAAAATCACCAGACAGTGATGATATCTAATAAAGCAGTAGCTTTTAGATATTTATTTGTAGCAAAATTGGCGCCAGAGTCAAATTAGGTATCATTCGAGAAGTGTATACTTTGTCTCGTTCGGATAATATTAGGAACACAAATCAACTTGAGACACCGGCAATCATTTCCGTTAAAGGCATGATCACAGTACGAAAACAATATTATAAATGAACAAATATAGACAAATGCAATTTGCAGTTATTTGATAATAAATATGTATACATACAATATTAAACAACTCATTAGAGTGTAGTTCCTCTTACGCTTAGCAGGCATAATGCTAGATTATATTTCTTGAGTGCCAAAGTAACATGGCATGTTGGGAATCAGATAAAATGACAAGCGGGTATCAGATAAAATGACAAGTGGTTTACGTTAACACGTAATATAAGTGTTATTGGTGAATTCAATTTCAAATCATCTGAATGTGCACTATTTATACTGATGTATAACACATGACCGTCCACAAACGTCAACATTACATGGGCCACGCCACGCAAAAAGGGTCACTGTGACGTAGCAAATAGTGTAGTCCCAGACCAGCCGCCACATCACTAACGTGGTGGCTGGTCAGGGTCTGCACTATTTGTAATCTTACAGGACATCCAATTTTACCTTTAAATGAATAAAAATGGACAGTTTGTGTCTAGATGCTGGAATAAAAGCGCTGAAAAAGAGCTGAGTGAGCGCTTTTTTATATGTCCGAGTGTCCCCGTCGGCCATATGTACAATCGATCATCGTTAAGTTAGAACTTGTTTAGCCCTAATTAATCGCCAAAATTAAAATCTCTAACAAAATAAAAGAACCAGGTGTTTGTTTTATGGGTACGTGTCGAAGTTTTGAATAATTGTTTTAAGTTCGACGTATTCGAAGCTGACACTTAATTCCGGATCTGGGTTATTGAAATTAACAGAAGTTATCAACCCGACTTCGACAGAAAGAATTTCGACTGTACATGTAATTGTTTTGCAACGTGTTTGGTGTACATGTCTTTTGCAGATCTTCCAAAGATAGTCTGAGTACAATTTCAATGACAAATACACTAAAAGCTATTTATCTATAGACAATATCAAAACATTATACAAATAACTTGTTAAACAACAATGATTTATTCAAACATCTGCATTAGAAGAAAAGTAGATTCTTAATCATCTCTCCATTATGCACACACTTGATATACAGAAGAAATCGTTATCTTGATCTCGGTTAAGGGGAATTAAACCATTTCACCGCCGCAGTCGCCTAAATGCGCCATTGAAAATAGTGCAGTCCCAGATCTGACGCCGCCTTATAATGCGGCGTCTGATCTAGGACTAGACTATTTTACGACAAAATTTAGTCCCGTTTTAATAGTTTCGGAATATACAACAAATATTAAATCGTCTCTGTGGTTCATTCCACTAAAACATTATCTGGAACTAGTCCGAAGCGACAATTTTGAATATGGCGCCGAAAGAGTTAATGTAATTCAAAAGGTGCAAGACTGTGAGGATGCTTGAATTTCTTGAAATATCTCTAACTTCTAGAAGTTCGAATTATTTAATTATATATAATGAAAAAACGTATGTTCTATATTTAGCCTCAACATCTATTCTATATACGGAAATGTGAACAATGTTCTATGCACTTTTCTTTATCCTTGTCTTTTTTATATGAAAACAAAACTACTTTGCACCAGTATCGCCATTTTTGTTGACGATAAGCCTGTTAGATAAAATCTTAGGTGTTTATATTGAATTTTACACTATAAATTTAAAACCATATCGCATGTTAATAAGGTACCCTTATAAACCCTTCAATGTAAATTCATCTTGCAGATGTGATAGTGTATTCATACAATTTATACAGTGGAGACTGTAGCTTGCAGTACAATGATGTCCCAAAGGATTGTATTAAGCAACAGTTATTTTGGTCAAACATAATATTGGTAAATCAACTTGCTCTTTGTGATTTTATGACCCTAATCCTCATCTCTGTTTATATTAGACTGAATGATTCACATTTGTCGTAGTTAGGCATGACATGAGCTCCTCTGTGTTAAAAAATGTCAACCCCTCTTAGACCAGTACAAATTGAGTAGCCAAAAACATACTGCCTTTGCATTTGATGTGACATCCTTTTGGGTCTACAATCATAATCAACATTGTGTTATACCATTCTACATATAAGATATCATGATTCCAAAATTATTATCCAAAAGTTTTGGAGCACAGTACTTGAGTTCGACTTCACTTTTGTAAAGCGACGCTAAAATATAGAAGTGTTGGTGACACTAGCAGTACTTCGTAGATGTCACATTTGTAAACCCTTCGCCTGCTAGAAAATTGTCGTCTGCTGATATTGTCATCTGCTTCATTTTTAAATATCGTCCGATTTTCTTAGAATTTAGTGAACATACTGTCTGAGTGTTAAACAGCTTGTATCAAGATCAGCACCGAGTTACTCGGCGTCTGATCTGGATCCAAACTGTTTGAATAATCACCATAATCGCGAACAGCAGGCTAGGGTTAACAGGTACTGAGATTGGTTTATAAAATTGAGTTATCCAGTTCCACAATCAATTTGTATTAAAGGATCGTTTTTCAAACTACAAAATATAAGTAGCCTTTTTTGTCTTCGTTCGGGAAGATAGAAAATGTACTACCAGAATACGCCGTTGCTATGTTATACTACTGACACTTATTTTAGTTGTTTATTGAATAAACAGCGGCAACCATGTCTCGTTTACGTGATGCCAACACATATTGGATAGACAATTGGTCTGTTAGTGCCATATTTAGCAGTTGAGTGGCATCGACACGCAGTTTGCCGCCTAATTGATCTAAAACAGTCATAATGTTGTAACGTGAAAGCTAGATGTTTGGGAATAATTCCCGTTAAAACAGGAGTTGGCCATGCGTGTGGTGGCCGTAAAACTTCGTCCCGTACTTCATTCCCAGTGTTCTTATACTTTCTTGTCCTTCGAAATCATGAATTTCAACACTTTAAGTTTTGAAAATTGAATTCCGCTTAAGCCGGTGCTTGGCGTGAGTATTGTTGCATCTTTAATTACTACTCATGAACAGTCTCAATAAAACCGAGTCGGCAATTTTCGTTATAGGAATTTTGCTTTTGAAGGATCTCCCTTTCACAGAGATTACATTGCTCTATTAACCGTGCGTTTGTTCTTTCTATGATATACTTATGCACTCACTTTATTTCTGTATCGATGCACAATCAGTGCAATCAATAAAACTTTTAATACATTTTTTGTAGTAGCAACACATCGGTCTGTTTCAAAGATTTGCCCCCGAAGCAGTCTACATCAATAATATTTGCACATAGAAATATTTATTAGACCAAACTGTCATAAACACATTTTGCAAGTACGGTATACGCTGCGCGTCATATATATTGGGCAGCTATAAGAAAAAGAATTCCGTGCTCTCTTATGGTCAGTTTTTTTATTGTAATATTATGATGTTAAGTTTATCTAAAGTGAGCATGCCGACTTATTTCATGTCGCTTTTGAAAACAAAACTGGCTAAAATGTGTGGTATTTTCGGTTTAAAACAGTTGTATAATCTTACGCGTAGGTCTACATTTATTTTTAAGAAATTTATTTATTGCCTCCAAGTTATAATAGATTATCCATGAACCAGCTTCATAGTGCATTTACAAAGTGATAAAGGGATACAAAGCATTGTACTTTGACCTTTTAAGAGAAAGTGATCTGTTTTTAAAGAAGAAACGTCGTATTTTGATATAATTGTACAGATCAACGTTCTTCTCAACTGACCAGCTGATAATCCTTTTGCCTTGAAACTGTATTTGCTTTTTTGTTTTTAATTTACGGCTATTGTATTTTGAGTTTATAAAAGCTCAAGAGCATTGTATTTTTCAATGAATGGGTATTAAAGGACTTGGAAAGTTTTCGACAAAAATGTCCGTTTAAAAATAAAAAAAGATATTAAGAAATATAGTCACAATGTTTAAGTTCTTACAAATAAAACTTACAAATTACAAATGCCCAGACTGATATAAATGGCAGCAGTGTCATGACATTCAAAACCCAACGACGATGTTGATTATATAGATTTAAACGTATTCAATGAGTTACCGATACTGCCTTTATATGTGTATTTACGTGCGTGTTATTTGCAATGCAGTTGCTGATCGGGCTCTGGAGTTGGTACTATAGTAAAACTAATGACAAAGCTCGTAGGATTGACATAGATGCGGCTGTACAAGAGGTATGTGTGATGTGAAATAACGTTCCTATTAGAGAATTCCAGATGTTGAATAATGTATTTCAACACGTTTTCAAGCATGGTCGATTTCGTTTGGACCTTGATATAATTGGATTTGACGTATATCGGTGGTTTATATGTTGCAAATTTAGTTTACATGCGACGCGTTAGCGGAGCATGTTAACGGGTATTTGAGACATATAAACCACAGATATACGTCCGCAAATCTTCAAATATGGTGCCTTTATCCCTATTCTAATTGCAACACATTTATTACTGACAAAAGTGAAATTAAACGTTCCATTCAAAGCTCCGTAACGTCAATTTATGACGTCATTTGACGTTATTTTAAACTGCGACAATATATCGTAGATTTATATGCTGCAAATTTAGACCAATTAACCAATCAAAACGCTTGTTACAAAAATGTTGCATTAGAATATTTCATTTATGATGACTTTGTTAGTAAATTTTGCATTGTATATGAAGCCATTTGCAATGTTAAATTCGTTAATGACAACACGCTATTTACATAATTAGAGATTCACGCTAGATTGAAAAAGTGCTAAAACGATTCTTTTGTTTTAAGCGACCTAATGCAATACCCTCCAAATTCAAAACGACCTTTGATACGCAGTAGGCTATGGGCTGGTTCGGATACTCAAGCTCGGAAGTATTCCGGCTGACTTTCGGTAAATTTTAGGTTCTGCAAAGATTTTATGATTCGAATAGTGTTGATCGAAGTGCCGATATGCTAATTTATGTGTTACCCGCTAAAACAAATTTTGGACCATCAATTTTAACAAAAGTAATAACAGCAATAATGAAATTAACTTCGGCTTTTCAATAACCCTAATTCATGTTTTCGGAATTAATTGTACTGCAACAAAGTTAAGACCCCTAATCGGACGCCGCTTTTTATTTCGGCATCTTATCTGGGAATGCACGTTTTGCAGTGTCGACTCCAGTAGTCTATGGCAGTGAAAGGGTTAAACTTAATTACTTCGGTAAATCGGCACTTACGTGGTTTTGTAAATATTCATCGATGTTCGTCTAAAAACACGTAACTCTCATTTTGAAAAATATCACATACAGGGTTTTAGAAGAAGAACGACGATATGCTTCAGTACTTTACGTCTTTCATTCTTTCCATTGTCCGTATTTACGAATGATGGTGAAGAAAAATGTAGGAGTCGGTACTTCAGCTTATACTCGGGACCCAAAACTGATTTTGCATTCATCAACAGATTCTTATTCTTGAAATCGTCTAGCTGAATTCTAGCTTAATAGTCATTTTCCATTAAAAGTGGACATTTAGTTATTTTCAACATGAATATCCGGCACATTATCATGATGAAATCTGGTTAGTTCTCCTCAATATCCATTGGTAATTGCGTGCTTTCAATGAGCAATACCACTTTGCAAAATAACCCTAACATTAACCACATCAGATTCGACTGACATGGCAAGCCAACTGAGATAATTTCGCACGATAGTCTTTACTGCTTCGATTCTGTAATGGAATTAACCCGTTCACTGCCCTACCCCGAGGGTAGTAACATATGCAAACAGCTTGAATCCGAATGAGTCGCCGAGTAACTCGGCGTCTCATTTGGATAGAAGCTGTTTGACACTTGGTCAATGGTTTTACCAAAGATCGCGAGAGTGTGTTAATTCTAAAACGGAAGTAGAACAAAGATTGTGCATGTGCACAACCTGCCTGGCAGTGAAGGGGTTAGATACGTTTCAGTATCGTCATGAGAGCGTATTAAGCTCGTTAGTTACAGGGCAATACAATCAAAGTGCACTACACGTAGGTTACAAGAGGTAGACACGAAACTACGAAACAATGACGTTAGGTACATCGAAGGTTCAATTGTCTGACGACTCCTAGAATTTAGTTTGTTGGTGTTCTCATATTTAACCCTTTCCTCCACAGAAGCGCGTTTGAGCGCTTCTGTAACTGATGGCTATTGGAAACACGGTATGAAATGGAGCATTTTTTCATGACGAGCACATGCTCTATTTCCTACAATGATTTCAACACAATAAAAAGGGCAAACATCGCCTAGATTTCTAATATTTTCATCAGAGTGTTTCCTTGTAGATAAGTTTAAAAATATCGAAATATAAATAACAGTTTGTTCTGAATACATGTATAAGTATGTTAACTAATTGCCTCAACTGACAAGGATATAATCCGGTGGATTGTAAGGATATTAAACATGGAGGAAAATGCCGTTTTTGAATTGTGTTTGCTCGATAAAAGGACTTGTTCAAGTGTATCACAGATTGCAATGGTCATCTGCTACATAGGCCCCAACAGGGAATCCACATATATTCAATTAGATTTTCATAACTTTTCTTACTGGATTGGTATCCTTTATAGCAAATTATGTCCAAGCCTCATCGAGTTAAATTATGCAGTACATATTTAAAGATAATTTTATCTATAAATAATATATATGCCTCAAAGATTCGTTTTGCTGTCCTCATTTTATTCATAGCTGAACGACGTTTTACGAGCATAAATTACGCTTAAAATCAGCATACGACAATAAGTATGTCTGGAAACATCAACGTTGGCATTTGTTACCGATTGGGTTGCAGGCAAATACTAAATTCAGCAATAGTAATAAATCAAATCACCTGTGCTACAAGTTTTATTTTGCACTATATTGAATACATAGAATATTCAGTTGACCATGTGCATTCAAGAAACGTAAACAATAAATGCGAACTCGTTGATTTAGACAGATTTATTTGGTAACTTATACACATAATGATATTTTGTTACATCATCATACATATTCATACATAAATATTGTCAACGTGATAATCACCACCATAATAATCATCAATCATCATTGTATGTTTTTTTTTGTTATAGTCCTTCAAACTGTGCGGACCCAGAACAAAACTGTAATTCGAATCACACGTGATCTGGGTCCGTCCATTTTGTACACATCTCGTCATAATGAAAATCAACATGAGAAACCATCATTATATATTCCATCCTGTTCTACACCAACACCTGTATCATGTAAATGGTGTAAGTCATGTTGAAACAATCTAC
>JAULCE010103319.1:0-12553 GCA_032359355.1 Macoma nasuta | reverse complement strand
CGTGTGTTTGGACTCGTGTGTACGTGTGTGTGGATGTGTGTATGCGTGTGTGACTGTGCTGATTGGGTGGCTGTTTTCTGTTGTATGTGGTGTGTCCTGCAAGACCTTTCTATCTACTTTTATATTTAACCGATAACCCTTGATCAGAGTTTTACTGAATGGAAAATCTGGTCTAATTGTACATTATTTGCAAAGGAAGAATAAACTCGAATCGGGGACTAAAATGGGTCCTTTCATAAACGGATCGATTCCATAGCCGACCACATGTGCAATACACAACGTTTTGTAAATGAGAACACCGGTAGGTATAACGCTCCTTAGATTTGAGATCCTGTCGTGCAAAGGTGGAACAAGGTCTGCTATCAGACTGATTGACTATTTATTCCTACATTCAAATCGATATCGTCCATGGAGGGCATCGGGGGAACATTTAAGAAAACTTGATGTTCAGATAATTATTTTCCGTTCAAATATCCCGCTGCAAATATCGATATAATACAATAAATTGAATGAATTCACAAATGAAAGAAGCGATGACGTATATTATTCCTGCTGTTGAATTTTTGATATAGTTTAGTTCATCAAGTATTATCTATATGGTAAGATAGGATTGATACCTTTACAATGTAGTAATGATTAATTAACAATTATGTCTGAATGCGTTTGTTCGTGTGATGTAATAAACTACATGAAAATCGAATATATTTTCGACTTGACTTTCAAGATGAAGTTATAGCACAACAACATGAATTATTTACTGTATCCATGTAGATAGACTATATTTTATCTATATATTGCACTTCATTGTTTTATAACGAAACCGATGATTTACATTTTATTCCAAATGACCTAAGCAAACGGTTGTGCATGTAACTATGCCAGAGAGTGTGAAGGCAACCGATATTATCTTGTCTCCAATCAGACACGGTATAATAAGCGTTCCATTAACGTTGTTATCCTTATAAAAGATTGTTCAGATAGAATGTCAAGGCAATATCAATCAATAGATAGCTGTTTCATCTTTGCATGTTAACCTGTCATTTATCACAGATGCATCAAAACGAATAGTAGTATCACAGGTGTCAGGAGTAACCTAATTTCATTGGTAGAACCGCTACAATAACAGATATTCATGATGATTAACATTTAATGTTAAATATTTAGCTGCTCCCCTAGAAATGTTTAGGCAAAGTAAATCAGACATGTAGATCTAGATATTTGAGCAAATGGTGTCATAAATGTATGTTCGATTGCAGCAATGCGTTTTGATATTGATTAGACGCCTAAATATGACAAAGTATTACCTTACGCAGGGTTCATGTAATGCAGTGTGACATCGTTATTTCGAACTCGGTCAAGATAAAAAAAATTCTTTTTTAATCCAACTTACAATCTAAAGCACAAACGGTATTTGCTTCGTCGCTGAGTGTCTAAACTGGTGGATGAGTTAATCTTATATGTTCGAATTATCCGAGATTCTAATTTAGTTCTGCAGGTAATGGGGACTTGCGATAAGCAATCCCTTCTACTTAGATATTATCAGTGTTGTCTGTAGAATGAATTCATATTTTGGACTCATCCATTTGAAACGTTGTTACTTAAGTAGGTATAATGCCTCTGCAGATGTTCGACTTAATTGTATTTGAACAAATTGACACAGTTTTGACCCAGAGACTCAAGCACCTCAAGCGCACTCTAGTCAGAACCAAAATATGTCGCCCCAACAGGGAAATATTCACTTCCAAAAGGTGCATTAAATTTCCTAAGTGCGCCTCTGTAAACAGAACAGAACAAAACAGGACAGAACTGTTCTTTTTATCTCCTAAAAGGGCATAGCTAATACACTCGTACAACTTCATAAACTGGGGGAAGGGTCTTCCGTATTAGATTTGTTCGTAAAATGCGAACGATAGAGCTTTTCATCCTAATCTCTTTAAAGCAAATTGATATTACATTTTTCTTACCTAGTGAAATGTAGTAATTATTGTCGGCATTATATAGCTCTCTGGTGATATTGCTTTGAAAACTCCTTTACAAATTAAAATAGACAAGTCAAAATCTTAATACCTGAAAATTGCTTAACTCTTTACTTAATTAATAAGTGTGTGCATTTTGAAGCCTCTATAGCAGATATCTATTGTTAACATTTTGGAACTGGTAGTATTTGCTCATTACATTATTTGTTAAATCCTTTCATATTTTTTTTATTTGTGCTTGGTAACCTTCCTATACATCATACACTTTAAGAGTATAGCTTATGAGCAAAGGGTTAGCTTGTGCTTCTCGAAAGCATTTCTTTACAGTTTGTACTGAAAACCATTAATACGCCAAGTACCACAGATTTGTTAAAGAATTGATCGCAGCATTTTGTTTCTGCTTGCCATATTTTTTACAATTTACAGCCCTCTACACAATAAACCAATACTTACCAATACAACACATTTGTTTTTCGATAAGAGCCGGGTAGCTGAATTAAACCAAATAAACATGCTAAATATTGCCAACTAAGAAATATGTTAGAATGGATAAGTGACTGTAAATTGATTAAACAGATTTTTGAAAAGATTGCACAGCTTTAATTAGACACATTAATGTTTTTTATCTTATTTTCTTCCTATTTGATACAGATGTGCCATATCAAGTTCCAATTCACGTTTTTCTCGTTTTTTCATTAATTTAAAAGAGGTTTAAGATGGCATGAAGATGGATTTGCATGCATATATTTTGTAAAAAAAATTCTTAACATTAACTTGCATGCCCATCTAATGCGCCATCTATGTCTATGTATGTAATATGAATATGACGCAGTAAATTGATTTGCTTTAAATTGTTTTCCACACTCATTTGGTTCAGCATTTTATATATTAAAAAGACCACACTACGCTCTTAAATTAGTATCAGGTTTGTAAAACAAAAATGTTATTTGACAGGGCAACACTTCACATGGTACGTTTGTCGGAAGTAAATAGGCTTCATTTTTCAACACACGTATATAGACTAAGACACTAACCTGGAAGATATTTGGCTTTTCTGTGACTTTTCTGTTTCGTCGTGGACATTGAAGAAATTGTCAAAAAAGCGCCATTGCTGTTTTGTGGCGTACAACATTTTTTTTATTTAATGCTGCAATTGATCCAGTTCCAAACAGTTTGACATACAGATAATATATTCGTACCATCTTGGAATGGTTTTAAAAAGACGGATTAGACGAGTGGTAAAGCGCTTGACTCTTGATCCAGGGGTCGTGAGTTCGATACCCCGTCGGAGCAGTCTTTCGGATGACTCTTGAAACCGAGGTCTCATGTATCAGTGCTTTACACTGGGAATGTAAAAGAACCAAAGGGTTCCTTCAAAAAATAGTAGGGCGTTGCCCGGGGGGTTCCTTTGTATCCGCGTCCCTCTCTCAGGGACGTCCAATTAGGCCAAAGCTGGCAGAAACGGACGTAAACAACAAAACCAAACAAACCAAACAAATGATGCAGACGAGAGTTTGAGCATACGACAAATGTTCTAAGCGCGACAATGATTGAAACATGGTTTTGTTATGACATTTTTATAAGTGTCTATAAAAAAGTGTGTTAAAAATTGGTGTACGTGAAATACAGTTAGACTATCCTGTCTGAAGCCAAACTATAGATAAATAATACTGCTATCTATTTAATCGCCACTTTTAAATTTCACGGCGAAAGGATAAAGTGGTGCCTCTGTACTGCAAACAGTGTAGTTAAAGAAAAGTAACGTTATTTAAAGCGAGTGCATGTTTTGCAATTATTGCAAACAAAATAAAAATGATCTGACGCGGGTCAAACGCGTCTTAACAAGTACATTGGACACCTGTTTGGAGATACGGTAAGGCTAAACTTTGACTGTAAAATGTAAGTGTTCCTAAATACCTGTAATCTTGAGAACGGCCTTATAGACTTTTCGATGTAACATTCTTGTAATGGCTCTCAGTAATGCTCTTCTTTACTGTCATGATCTAATGCGGCACTGACATTAAAATCACATACGTCATCCTCAGACACATAAGCTCATATTGGATATGTATAAATCTCAAATAAGCGTACTTATGCGCAAAGCCTTTTCGGCGTCGTTTGCTTTGCCGTTTGGAGTAAATTTAGTTAATCCGCGTGTTTGTCACATAGTAACACAGTGTATTGCTGATTTAAATCTGATTTCCCCTGAGCACTTGGGATGAAACAAATTACTTAATCTTAAAGCTAGCACTGATTAGATACGGTATACAGTCAAACTGGCCATGGGCGGTCATCAAACAATATATCAAAGCGACTAAAAACGACTGAAGGTCGTTTTATGCAGAACTATTGATAGCTGTTTGCATAACTTTCTTTCAGCATCAAGCGACAATCTGTCTTAAAGACCACGTAAACCTTGTTTTTTGAGTAGGCGCTTAATAAAGGTTTGGTGTTATATTCATTATGCAATATCAATCTATCCAATGTCAATTACCGTAAGGGGTTATTCTAGCCAAACAAACAAGCATATATAACGTGTGCCTATATTTGGGTCAATGTTTCTGCAAGTTCTGTGCCAAATAAGCAACATATCGGAACACTTTTGCATTGTCCGGTATTTACCAGTCAGAGAGCAAATAACACTATACACGATCGCTGCAAGAACGATACAGTTAACGGTTAACGTATAATACAACTTTTGTTTTCATCTAACGTAAAGCTTTAAGAAAAATAAATATTGATCTTTGAAACGACTGTTTCATTTCCTGTTTACCTAAATGCCTAATCTACTAATTTTAAATGAAAGTTTGCTTTCCTTTTGACTTTTAGAACAGGAACGATTATATCAACCAAACCGTCTTTTGAATAGATACGATGACAGTTTAATGTAACCATATTTGACGTGCTGTTTTCGTTTGATAAATCAGTTCAGCGTAACGACATTAATTCATTTTTCGAAATACTTTTTTATACTTTTTTGTCCGTTTCGAAACACACAGTAGTAATCCGTTACTCTGCTGTTTTTACGTTCGTCTGTTCTAAATTTCGACTGCTTCATAATGATACATTTTCGAATGTTTTTTTTATATTTTGTGAACCTATGGTCCGAGTGTCAACAAGGTGGAATCCCTAACAGAGGCCGAGATACTCGGCATTTGGTATGGATACAAGCTATTTGAATAATTACCATAGTCGTGAATAGCCGGCTTAGGAATAGCTGGTTATTGATCAAGTAGCCAGACAGCCGCAAAACGACAACCACTTAACCGGCACATCACCGCAGAGATCATCGCCGGTTAAACTTTCTCTCACATGATTAAATCTTTGACTTCTTTCGATTCCTTTGAGTGTTTGTTGAATATTTGATCGGAGTATTGACTTACATGGATCAGAAACCGAGGTATTCGGTGCCACTTCTGGATTCAAGCTTATCGGAATTTTACCCACAAAAAAGGTTTTAAATAGCCTAGAACTGTGGAAATGTTTTCTAAGGAATATATTGTAAGAACAGCCAATATTCTTGAAAATTGTAGGAGTAACTATATTCTCATAACACGACTCGATATATAATTTTAAGTCCAATAAACTCCTAATGCGAGGGAAAGAGAAACTAATTTAGAAAAAATGGTCAAAAATAGCAAAACTGTGATCTAATCCCTGTCTGTAAAAAGAGCCGTGTCGAATGTTCATATTTTTATCTCGCAATGAATATTCTTAGAATTTGATTGGTCTGTCTGAAGTTCTGAAACTCACTTAATTGAAGATGTAACCGGATTCTCTAAAATAAGATCCGGGTCGCTTGCGATAAGATATTGCGATACATCGATTAGATTAACCGTCGATTTTGTTGCGGTTCTGTTTCTGTTTTGTTGCGTTTTTAATGTAATTTTTATGTACTCTACTGGGGTGAAGGTAACCGTACAACTTATCTTAGACGATAGGGTGTATACTATAAAATAATTTGTTTGTTTTAATCGGTCGATATGAATAATATAAAACGTTTAGCTGGTTCTATGTTTAAACTAACTTTGAATACTTACGGAAAACCGCCGAGGGAAAGGATTCAACAATTCACTTTTATCGTTTAGAATAAAAAAACATCTAAAAAGAACATATTATCTATGTTAGTCATGAAAACGTTTTGATTCGCTTTTTTCGACGTTAACGAGACAAAACATTCCGAAAGTGTCAAGCAGAATAAATGTAATTATGACGACCCACTCTTGTCCGCGTCTACTATATACGTCGTTTTTTATTGGTCGCCACAAAAAAGTAGACGGAAAGTCGTTTACATAATCGCTGTCGCTGATTAGATATAATTAAAGAGTATTATAAACTCACTTTTGATATTGATCCTAGATCTCTTTCGAACATATTTAAATATGATTTGCTTGATTGCATGGCAATATGCCGATTTTATGGGTTTTATGGTAAGAGGCAGGTATTTTGCAACAAGTTTAGTTCGAATTTGCAACAATTTTGGAGTTACCATAATTGGCAGTCTGTAGCTCAATTTTCGTGGATGACCCATAATTAGGAGGTCATTTTAGATGTCACTTGGATGGGGTAACTTATTGGTCAACGAGATATAGGGAAGTTGTTATAAGCACGAACGTTATAATGGAGGTCTATTGGAAAACCTTTGGCATTCCCTGACCTATTTAATACACATTAAGAGCAGATATCATCAATGCTTGCATCTATGGTTATATGTTTTGTGAATAACTCACATTTCCCAAGCTATTTATGATTTCAATTGGATAGCTTTGTCTACTTAAAAGTGAGCGACTACACTTGTAAACGTTGACAAATGAAAAGCTTACCTATATATACTTTGCCGACCAATCAACTACACATCTATCTACAACTGATTCCGAGCATATCAAGCATTCACATAACAACTCAAGTATTGTGTAAGTATCTTAGCATAATTTCGAAAACTACTAGAGTTGCAATATTCTTATTCCTCTCCAATATATTTTTAGACTAGTATACCGGAAAATAATCTGAAACAAAATATGAAAATCCAGGCAAAAGAAAATGACATTGTTTTAATGTACTGAAATCTTTGTAGAACATGGAGCATTTGCCCATTACGAGTAAATACTCTATTTCGGGGCGCTTTTGTGGAGGAAATGGTTAAACAGATACATAGTTCAAGGATACTACTTAAAAATGCTTTTTCTTTATACTACGCTACAGGTGTGATAAGCTCCAGCATCAACTTGATGCTCGATTTTGGGGCTGGCTATAGGACTAAATATGTATGAGGTAAACTTCGTATCATCTGGAGAGTAATTGTGTATACCCTATCCTCATAGTTTAAGACAAATCCACAAGAACACATTCTGATGAAAAATATGTATATCAAGGTAAAGCAAATTCTTTATATCCTACAATGTTTTAAATAGCCACAAGTCACAGAGGCGATAAAAATCGCTTCTGTGGAGGAAAGGGTTAAAAGTAATAGAACTGATTCGTTTAGACTGACCTTATAGTCTCTAACCGTTTGCCATCCTATACATGTATTGTACCTTTATTTAAATGTTTGATGAGTGTCTGTATCGCTATACAATGTATGTATTGAACCATATGCAACCGTGGTAAAGCGTTTAAAATAACAAAATTTGACGGATTTATCATTAAACAGAACAAGTATCTCTTAACTACACTGGTTTTTTTTGCTATGTGTGTTTATTTTTACTTTAACATTTCTGAACTGGGTTCAGTTTGCGCATATTCTATGAGAAATGAAATATTAAAAGCTTAACAAATATTCCCGGCATATTGTAACCAGAAAACCCTTTCCTCCACAAAAGCACTTCTTAGTTCGATTTCCTATTAACATTTTATTCAAAAATGACGTTTTCCTTTTTTTTCGTTGGCTCAGATTCTTGTGATGAAGATAGGTTTAGAATTATCTTGTGGAGGAAAATGTTTAAAGCATTTAAAGTTTTTTTGTTGTTGTTTTTTAGTTGTGTTACTTTACACGGGCTTATGTGTTGGATTATTTAATTTTACATATCACATTCCTATTCTGTTTTTGACACACCAGTTTGTCATTGCGTTTAAAGCATGAACGGTTTGATAGAATCAAGCTGAAATCATGACAATTTCAACTTCAGATATCATTCTATACTTCATTGGCAGTCAAATATTAGTGCAGTGACAATAAGATCAAATGAGAAGCGCAATGTTGGAATATTGAGTTTGAGCACAACCTTGACTCGATACGCTTAGTTGAAGCCGTTCCGGTTAAAATTGATTTGGTTCTTTGATGAATAGTACCTTTATTGTATGAATTGCAGCTTAAATTCACAATATGCACTACTGTTATGTAACAATGCAAAATGCATTTACAATTTGAATCTAGGATACTTGATCTTGTCAAATAAGTTGGTTTCTAATATAATGTTTTTAACGCTACAATAAAAAATTATCGAGAAAAGTATCGTTTCAAACATACGTGTATTGCGCATAAGTACAAGTTCATATTCAAAATTAAATTTTATACAGATACAAATGTAATTAATTTAAACTAACGATAATAATGTGTAGAAACGTAACTGACCAAACGCTGTAGCTTCGAAACATATATAGTAAATGTCGTGTAAATATAGCAGCCAACTATAAAATACGTCACGACAGAAATAATGTTTTGGCGAGTAGTTATTACAATGCATAACGTGCAATAATAATCTTTGAAATACTCGGATTGAATAGGTTAAACAATATAACTGATGTAAGTAAAACATTTAACTTCACCAATATTTAGGAAATGAGATTGGACTACCGGTGTAACGCTCTTCGCATTAGAACATAAACATATGTATTTCAAAGACACAGCAATGGCTTGTTCTATCACACATATTGATTATTTATAAATATTCAATTCATTTTGCACATTTACCGTACACATATTCCTAATATAATCTTATTAAGTTGTTTTTAACAAGAGAAAGGAAACAACAATAACTGTAGACAAACTCTGACTGGCCCATTACCCGCAAAAAGCGGGATATTTACTTTTATATCATAAAAAACGTCGTCAGCGATATATAACGTTATTATATTTTATTGATATAAAGCAAGTGCTATAACAATGCTACTAAACGTTATAGTGAATTGGGTTAAAATGATTGCACTTTAAAGCGACGCTTCATGTTTTATCAATAATAACCGCAACAATGGAAGTTATAATATAATTAGAATCTTCGAGCTTCGATCTGTAAGGGTTTTGACAACTCGGTTTATATTTTCAATATACCATAACCACTCATATGAGATCTTTTTATATACAATTTTGCATTGAGAGAGAGAGGACGGTATGAGATGAGCGACATCAAATGATGTCATTATACCACTGTTTCTGAGCAACACAGAAATACAATATGTGTATACAAACATTAATACGTATGTATTTGTGTTGTTTAATAATAAAGCCAATGATGTAATGGTTCTACACGAGCAGAACCTACTAGATGAACATGTACATCATAGGAAGTTAATTCACACTTATTAGAATTTAGATCAGAGAACTAAAAGCAGAAGAAGTTGAAGGTTTGACCTTACATCCATTAGCTGTTGTAATTAAATGTCATGTAAGTGGTGATATACGTTGAAGATTTAATGGCTGCAAATGTCAAGGATGACCTGGAATAATTGATCGATTCTGGGTATATAAATGGTACATCTTTGATCGAAAATAATAGTTAAAACATTTTAGCACACAATCTAACCTTACAGCCAAACTGACCCATTTTATGCATTCCCATAATAAAACTAATGATCAGGTAGTTGACATAAAAGCTAGAGCTAGTAGTTACAATGAAAATAAGGACATACTTTAACAATGGTTGACGAAGATTCTGTACTTTTTAGATTAAAGATTTTCACCAACATATCTTGCAAATTCATAATTTGATAAACATGTCGCTTACAGTATACCTAATTACAAAATATAAAAATTCCCCAACGGTAAGTAGCTGAAACAATTCTAACCATCGATGTTTCTGCCTGACAATTTTATTTAAATGTGTATAAAGTATTAATATAAAACTGCCACGTCGTGTTTCTTTCGATATCAGTTTACTTATAATAATATACTTCTGTCTTGGTTGACTTTGAATTTCTAGTATAAATCAATAATATAGAACCCATGTAAATGCGAAAAAAACTGTGAAAGTAATGCAGCAAATATCACCATGAGAAAGTGACTACCACTTTCACAGTTTTGCATACGTGCACCAAATATGTATACACCAATAATAATACTAGCTAAAATATCTGTTCGGGACATATTTAAGTAAAATCAGTATGTTAAGTAATACTTCACCCGGCATGTATACTACGAAGTTACAGGTTGGATTCCGGGGTCTTCGTTCATTTGTAAAAAAACCGGATTTCGCAAAGAACGAAATACTGTCGATGTTTATACAGTTGATTACCTCTGTTCAATAAACACAGAATGTCATATACATGTTTCGATTCAATAACCATTTTTATTTTAATTTGAACAGTCTTTGAATACTGTAGCAAACATTGTTGGAAAACGAATATACAATTACCAATATTTTTCAAACAACCCTTGCATGTTATCTCTCTGTACAAATGTATTGCTTTATAAGGAGACCGTTAAAACGATGTATGTTACACACTTAAATAATCATAGCATCTACAACGTGAGCGCCTTTTAATTTTGTACTAATTGGATTTAATGCAATAGTAACATCAGAACAAGCTTTAAGACTATTGTTTTTTTTTCGAATGACCGGTGCATGCTTTTCTGTATGCAGTAAAACTGGCATCATGGGATAAATGAATTTGATTCGGTTTTCAGAATAAATGCAACTATTTCCAGATATGACGACCAATGAATTCAGATCTGTTATCTTTTAGATTGTAAGAATGGGGTATTTAAAGTCCTTTGAATTCGCCAAATCCACAAAGATTAGTATCTGACTGAACCCAGTAGACGCGTAAAATAACGATGCACTGACATTTATTATCCAGCATTAATTTGCTTTTCGGGTCGCATCATGAATGTTTAATAGCAACGAGCTCTGCATATGTCTGTTTTCTTGTTACGTTGTATATTTAATTACTACTCAATGGTCCTATTTATACCACTATGCTATATGCCACACACTTATTATGATTGCGCTTGTAGGCCCATTTTATTATATGAGCAGGATAAAAAATGTTGATAAATAAGATAATTACATGGTCTTGATATGGGTAGAAACTCTAGTCAACACATGGCATGTCGAAGTAGGATGCAATACTTCATAAGATAGAAATTCCCGGGGCTCGAATTAAAATCGAACTAGAACAAAAAAGACCATTCGACACGTAACCTATGTTTGGTTCAGATTTTGGTTTCGATTATTTGAGCATAAATATGACAAAACTGACTTCGAAGTAAAACGGTTTAACTGTCGAACGGCTAAACCTTTTTGTTGCACCTTAGACAATTTTAAGAGAATTTTGGCAAGTGGCCAAGAGTACGACATATCTGATGTTGCACAGTAATTCTTCAAACGGTCACCGCTTACACTATTGCTGTACGGGTAAAGATGAAAGAAAAGCCGTTTGATAGGGAACTACTTTCGCCAGTGTCATTTAAGGTCATGTCAGTGCAATTTGTGTGATATTATTGTAGTTACGTCACTGTACAAAGCTAAATAAATACAGGGCGACCGACAAGTGTCTGAAGTTGGTGTTTTTTCTAGTGATTCTCTGAGTCCGATCATTTATCCACTGTTGAATGATACATTTACACTGATGCTCTGATAACAAACTCAATATGAAGCTTCCGCAAATAGATAAAGTTTAAACACAATTCCGTCATCTTCATAAGAAAGACAGTTCTTCTTTCATAACAAAATAACACCACATTTCAAAATGTACTTGTAGACAGACTCCTTATTGTAAAATCCCGAAAACAGTGATTTTGTCTTTTAAAAAAGTATAAAACTGCTCTGTTTCTGTCATCTTGTTTATGTAACTCGAATCTTTGCATAATCAAATTTATTTCTGAAAATAATTACAGCACATATCAAAAGAAATATCATTTAAAGTGAAAATATAGAAGCTAGCGATAATCGCAGTTTAATCTTTGTTGATGCATTAGTTACTTTAATGAGGGGATTCAAGGCGGTTGCGTGTGTTTGATGCGTCTATCTGAAGATTTTCATTTTTACGGCAAGAAATTAACATCAACTTCAATCGGGTTGTTGACTATAAACATGAATGCACACTAATGGATGTGGCCTTCAGACCGCCACGTGTTTAATTACGCATGTATTTTTGATTTTCTATTTAGATAAATTTTGCACATGATCATGATTATTATTTATGTAAAACACAGCTTGTCGAGATTTTGAGAACCTATATTGAGTTCATGTTTTCTGCATTATCGACCGATATTGAAGTTAAGTCCTAGTCCTAACAATGCCATTTCATATTTTTATAAATATTTGCCATTTGCCAGAGTGGTGATGTGGTAGTCGAGGGGTAAGACCCAGAACTACTAATCCAGAGGTCCGGGGTTCAAACCCCGCTCTAGGCTGGAAATT
>JAULCE010103318.1:6141-20196 GCA_032359355.1 Macoma nasuta | reverse complement strand
ACAGAGTTACTGCCCTTATAATGTATAATATAAGCTGATTTTAATATGAACATATTTCTCAGTTCAGTACATCCTTAGATTACGATTGATGTTCGATTTCGAACAAAATACAGTTCTTTATGTAACTTAAATAAATTCAGAAAAAAATACTGACGACAAAAAACAAAATAATGTATAAAACATTCACCAACCGTCATGCGCTTTACACAACGTACTGAATACATAAAGTACCAAATTGTGTTTGATGATATATGACACTGGTTTGTTTAAGGTGGACTAAGTCTACGGGGCGAAAGCAGGGGTGTTAACCTTACAAATGCCAAGTCTCCTCAAAATACGTGGTACGGCATAATACTGAATTCTGACTCGGGTAAGTCATCGGAAGCTTCATGATATGGGAATATTTCGATCCACGCATCCCAAACTTTCTATAAATGGAATATAGGACCTCCATTTAAAAACTTAAAAGGAATCTCTGTTACTATTTTATACCGTTTGCAATGTTACATACACTGTAACTAGTTTCCGTTTTGTGTGCGTCATGTAAGAACTGAAACGTTTACACTTTCAACGAAATATTTATCTTCTTAAAAGATAACTCATTTTCTGCAAACGACTTGTTAGCTCCGCCTTATAAAGACTGAATGTTATTTGTTTACATTTTAGATGTCTCAGTGATTTCGGGTACGTTCATATTCAATGCCGAACACGGAGTTATAGCCAATACAAACACGATTGAGATGCGAAAGAGTCGGATTCAGAACGCTTCGTACAGCTGTTTGACGATGCAACTAGGTTCTAGCAGAATATTGGACTTTCAAGGAACACTACTACAGAAGTGCTCAAATTCAGGCTTAGCTCTTTCCGGCACTGGCAACTTTACACTTGTTAATGTTTCGGTTGAGAGCGCAAAAACAGGCATCAATTTCTCAGCGAATTATGGCAATCTTGTAATCAGGTCGTGTAGTGTCAGGCATTGTACAGATACCGGAATTTCCGTTCTGTTTCCAACGAGAAGCTTCGTCGGAAACGTCAGTATTGAAAACTGTCAAATAGAGAACTGTCCTAGAGGTATCGATGTCAATGTTTATAATTATAGATCTGACAATGATATCAAAATCAGCAGAAATGACATAAATAACATTTCTCAAAATGCCCTGAACATAAAATTTCTAAATTATTATTATGGGCGCTACATGGCATTGAGAAATGCGGACATCGCCTACAACACCTTCAAAAACGCTTGCTTGATAACGCTGGCAACTGTCGATTACGCTAATATTAGTTTCCACGACAACTTCATCTACAACAGCAGCTGTAGTGAATCAAAGTCAGACGTCTTCTACTTAGACATACTTGCAGATGGATATTTAGATATAACCCATCGCGTATTCGAGGTGTCATCTAACGTATTTAACAATGTAATCAGTACGTACCTAATACGACTCAGGGGCCAAAGCAAATTCGATGGCAGACTGAACTTCAACCACTTTCTGGATAACAAAGCGTCGAAGGGTGTTGTGTTGGTCGACACAAAGCATTTTAATATGACCGAGAATATTTTTGACTCGCCCAGGTCATTGTTTGATGTGTATGTTAGATATGCGGGTAAGTGTTGTAATTGTTGTATGTTAATTTCACTACGCAGGTAAGCATCTTAATTGTTTGATGTGTATGTTCACTACGTATGTTAATATTTTAATTGATGTGTATGTTCACTACGCGTTTAAGTATTCTATTTGTTTGACGGGTTCACTGCGCAGGTAAGTATAATAATTGATTTATTTTTATATAAACTACGCGGATAAGTATTATTATTATTTGATGTGTATTTTGCCTACGCGTATAAGTATTTTATAATACAACTGGCAAAGTCTGCAGGCATAATACATGTTTATGTTCGAGCTGTTATGTACAGTTTATAGTCATATTGGCATGATGATGTCATAATGCGTTGTCGTCAGCAAGTTGAATTAACATTAAATACTTGGTGAGTGGATAGGAATTTCAGCTGTATTCGGCGGGTAGGTTTCTATGCATTGTGTTATTACTGGCATAAAAAAGCGCTCAATTCCTAACCTGCTTACAAAGTGTCATTTATATGACACACCACGAGAATAGGTTTTGCCGTATTCCCAATATTTAAATTGGTCGTATGATATTGGTTTTGAATTTAAAAAAAATCACAATATAGATAAAAGAAATATTTCAATAGACATTTTTCCGAAACCCTAATATTAAGTCGCTTATGGTGATGAAATTGTTTAACAAATATGCTATTGCATTTATTAAGAATGTAAACACAGAATATCTGCAATGAGTTATCCGATGATGTTGGTTTGGACTGTTGTAGTAATGAAAAAGTCACAGTTATTACAATTATAAACCATTGCCAAGCGCAAAGCTGGCTGTTCAGGGTATACAGTTTTTGCGAAAACAAAATTTGATAGATGAAAAGTCATTTTAGTCAAAATAAAAATTCGATGGATTCAAAACACATGAAATTAATGGTGGTTGTATTTTGGCTAAAAAAGGAACTGACGTCATCAACGCAAGTTTCAACTGGTGGGGAAGCACAAACTTGGACGAGGTGTACAGCAGAATATATGACGGACGTCAAAATAACGACTTGCTGAAGTTAAACGTAACCCCGATTCTCACGGAACGCACGGTGGATTGTTCTGGTGTAAACAACTGCAGCTCCCGCGGGAAATGCATCAGTCGAGACAGGTGCAGATGTCACGCAGGTAGGTATAAAAGAATAATTCACGATCGATCATCAATAAAAACTACGACATTGTTTTCTAATTTGGGTTTAACCTTTTACTTCATATATATGTATATATACGCTTTTTGAAAATAGTGTAGCAGACAGCTGTAACAAGCTTTTTGATCAAGGTTTGCATTGTTTGCCTGTTGTATCAGTTTGACCTGAATGTTAACTGTCACCCATGTAAAATATATCTTACCTACATGATTTATATTATAGCATACTTGATTAAGGTTCATGAGATGTGGATAATCCAAATACAACTTCTTGTCCTTTTCTCTTTGATTTTCTTTTGTGTAACCCACGACTAGATCTATTCGATTTTGATGACATTTCTTTCCTTTACCTACTCACTTCTATGATGCAAATAATATGTATCATATTCTGTATTCTCATGTACCTTGTAAAATTGGTTTGAGAAATAAAGAGAATGCTATGTTATGTTATGAGTATTAACATCAATATTCATGAAATGAATGATTATTCATTCATTGACGAACCAGTACAAAAACCGCTCACATTGCTAATGCAGTAAACAAGTCGAGCATCCGATCTGTCAATTCCAAGCCTGGTTTTGTTTGACACTAAGTCAACTGCCAACATTGTCGTCTGCTAAACTTGTCGTCATTGTAATTTAAAACAATGTTACAATTAAGTGAAACTATTGTCTGTCATATGGCACTGTCGTGCATATAGTTTGCTAATGAACTTATGACAAAATATTTGAAATACTGCGTCAAATACACAAATTTATAAAGTTCTACCTAAAGTGATTAAATGTTTACGAGTTAGAAAATGGTTGCTTGTATAATGATTTAACTGAGATTCTGATTCAAACTGATGGAAGAGACGTACAGAACAACAAACACTTGATATGGCTTAACAATTTGGTCATTTGCGTGACGTCATCCAAACCTGTGAACATGTCAAAATTTTCTTTTAAATGTTAAAGAAAAACTCGGTTATTTTAACATTTAGATTTGTTTCTACTTCTTTCAATTTACCACTATTAATAAATTATGTAAAATATCTAATGTTCGTGAGTATTTCAGAGCTTTACTTTGTCGATGTAGGAATTAATCCAAACACTTCTATGACGTGTCATTTTCCTTATACCTCGAACAAAAGTGAAAGTAGGTTAATGTTTTTTTGTATCGTTCTGTGATAAATTGAATAGCACTGCCGTATTCATAATTGAATTTATTAAACTCGTTGGATGAAACGATATGATTTTTGCAAAGGCTCACAGCATATCGTTTTATCAAACTCGTTCAATAAATTAAATAATGAATAACCACTTATTTAACTCTAACATTTTCTTGCTAGAGTTGTCGTTCATGACATATGAAATAGTATACGGGTACCATCTGGGACCTCAACGATAGTACATGTATATGCCAACTTGTCAAGAACCTTTTTTCCATGCATACTAATATCGTTCCAGTTGATTGTCAAGAAAAACTAAAATATTGTTTGTGGAAATATGATATGCTTTCGCTCTTATTCTAATATTTGCATACTGTTTTACATAAAAGGTCCAATATAGGCCCGACATGGACAGATTACTATTATAGGACCCATATTTGGGTCCAAATTTGGTTTTCAGCCCGGTTTGTGCCAAACTTCCGCGCTTGCTGGGTTAATATCCTCTAATTTGCAACAGAGCGGAAAAGTAAGCAGTACCTACTTTACAGTTTAAAGGAATTGTTTGATAAGATATTATGCAATGATGAACTTGCGAAGTTAGACGATGTAGAAAAAAACTAGGTTGGTCTTTGTTGAACTTATTAAGGTCCATGGTACCTTTTAAATGGAAAACTGCTATGTCCACACACAAAATAATGATAATTTCAAAGCATTTAGAAGACAATATGTAAAAGCTGAAGCTATATGAAGAAGAAAGGGTATTTTGCTAACATTTGCATATTTTTGTAGCTTGTAACACGTTTCATCAATCGTACAATAGCCAGTGTACTTCTTCATTTCTGTGTCAAAATTGTCGTTTTCATAAAACAAAATGCCAAACTACCAAATTGAGCATTTCTACGTGAAATTGTGCATAAAACATGTTAGTGTAATAATCAAAGAAGGGCAAGTTACCCTTAAATAAATGAATTAAGCTTCAAAGGCAGAAATATCAGGTTTAGAAAATGATGTTCTGATTTCTTCTCAGAGCCCTGGATAAGGTGCGTAACGCACATGCTAGAATCCTCATTTCTCAACAAAACCCTATGTTTTGACCATACATTAGAGTCATCTTGGAAAAAGTTGATTCTAATGAATGATCAAAACATAAAGTCTGGTTGAAAAATACCAAAACAGGTTGAAAAAATATTTGAGATACGCACGCTTATCTGGAGTTCTGTTTGTTTACTTTTCAAAAATTCAAGGTCAAATTTTCAAACTCTATTATTTATAAATTTGAAGCTAAATTCAATAATTCAAGTGCAACTTGCCCTTCCTCAATCATTTAACTAACCGGTTCTATGCACAATGTCACGCAAAAATGCTAAATTCCGTAGTTTGGCATTTTTTATGAATACGACGACAATTTTGACCCAGAAATGAAAAGGTACACTGGCTATTGTGTGATTGATGAAACGTGTTTTAAGCTACAAATGTATGCACATGTTAGCAAAATATCCGTTCTTTGCTTTAAATAGCTTCAGTTTTTACAAATTGTCTCCCAACTGCTTTAAAAATTAACATTCTTGTGTGAATGTGCCATGCCTTATCTGCTTGCAAATAAATTCTCATATCTATGGAATCTTGAGACCCCCCTTCCATCACGGTTGCATATTTTATGAAATTCTAAGTCGTCATTGTGTCGTTACACATTACTAAAATTTCATTGTTATTTCGTTATAATGACTGTATTAACAAGGCCTATGTGTATACTGGTAAGGATTACCAAATGTTCTCAATGTCCCGTTTTTATAAAAATATGTATGCAGGGTGGACGGGAACGACGTGTGATCGTATTGATTGTTCCGGCGTGAATTATTGCTATGGTAACGGACTTTGTGTTGGTCCGAATGAATGCCAATGTAACGCTGGCTGGAGCGGAGAACTGTGCATTGTTGCATCTTGCGAGTAAGTTGTTTCATCCATTTATGTGTGTTCATCTGTTAAATGATGGGGTATTAATCCTAGTGATCATCGAATTGTCATTTGTCATTTGTCATTTCGGACGTATGTGTAAGTCAATAACTCTGTCTGAAAATACCTATTTAACCATACCTATGCTGAATATTTATGTAAGACTCCGCACACTATCATTAAGAATACGAATAATAACATTGGCTACTAAAATGAAATAAATTATTTTTCCTGAAAGAAAACTTGGTGTGACAGATTTTTCATGCAAACAGTGCATACCCTGATTAGAGGGTTCCTTCTTGAACCTTCGTCTAGGTCTACACTGTTTGCAAAGAAATGAATCGATTCCCGCACTTCCGAAAAGAAAGATTCTAGTGAAAAAATATGAAACTCTAGGCAAAAGAAAAACATCATTTTTAAATGTATTTAAATCATTGTAGAAAATGGTTATCGTGCTCGCAAAATAATGCTTTAGATAGTCATCAATGCTTTAGATAGTCATCAGTTATAGAGGCACTCAAAAGTGCTTCTGTTGATAAAAGGGTTAGGTCAATAACCCTGTTTAACCTCGATGCGTTGTTATTGCAGGAATGAGAACGACTGTAGCGGTCATGGAATATGTATACGACCCGACATATGTAAATGTGCAGACCGGTTTACCGGAAATGACTGTGGCTCCTGTGAGGACCTTCACTGGGGATCCTTGTGTCAGCCTTGCCCCGCCTGTGTGAATGGAAACTGTGACTTAGATACCGGTAAGCTGAATTGAGTCATCATTTACTCTGTCTGTCAAAAAATACCTAGCGAGAACACACGCCCTTATGTTTATAAAAACCTTTGAAATGCAGTCTGACAGCGTTCCTAATTATCTTGCTGTTCACATTTGACCTTGTTTGAAAAATGAATCTCAGAGACAATTGTCTTCTTAAAAAACGTCGGTCTAGAACAACTTTCAAAGTTTTCTGACATATTCTTAAAATGTCAAAATGTTTTAATGTAGATGAGACATCGAGTTACTTTTGTCAGATCTGGACTGTAACAATTTTGCAAATTCGTTGAATTATCCAAAACATGTAGAAGATTAATGATAATTTCCTATTTCGTGTTTGTTATACATTTATTATTAAAAATATTTTTGAAATTATGCATTTCTATTAATTCAACTTTAAATTGATCGAATGTGTCATTTTACTTACGTAGTTTACCACTAGCGTTTTAGCGCTACAGCTGCACAATTGGTTACATGAATATATGTATTAGAAACACTTTAAATAACGAATGCCATTTACAAAATGTATGCACTAACCGTAATAATATACCCATCATCTTGCAGGGGGATGTGTTTGTCTCAGCGAAAATTGGGGAGGACAACTCTGTGATCAGTGCAGCGAAACCTATTATGGCCCGGATTGTCTCCCTTTGATGATGGTTCTTTCAATTATACCAAATGAGGGATTAGATACGGGTGGAAATCTTGTGCACATTTGGGGACACAACTTTCCCGAACCCACTGGCGATTCTTATAAATGCAAGTTTGGTGATGTCGTGGTAAATGGCACGTGGTTGGCGCGGACTCACGTGGCGTGTCCTGCACCACAGCATGCAGAAGAAATCGTGTACGTTGAAATATCTGCGAATGGAGCCAGTTATACTGACAATAGGGTATGTTTGTTTTTACCTTTGGAAGATATATAGTCTGCTCCCATGATGAATTGATTGTTTAACCCTTTCGTCTACGTGCTCTTTTTCTTCTTATTCACAAGGAAATAATCTGACGTAAAGAATGAATATTCAAGCAAAACAAGCGGTAGTTTTTAATTGTAGTGAATTTTTTGTAGGAAATGAAGCTTCTGTAGAGGAAAGGGTCGACTTTAAAACAAAAGCTTCGGTATTAATAATTTATCAATTTGAATGTGGAAATTCGACTGTGTCTTGTGAAACAGTCACAAACGAGTATTATAAATTTGACACGGATTTGCTGTATATACAGTGTGTTTTCAGCTGATGTATAGCTTTTACCCTACATGTCCTCCTGGGTCATGTGGACGGGATATAACGCCATCTCGCGGGCAATGTGTGTTTGGAGGATGCTCCTGTATTTTGCCGTGGGCGGGCGACTACTGCGACGAACAGTTACTAGCTCCTATCATCACTACCCCACCAACACCAGTGAACGTTTCTGAATCAAGTTATTATACTTATCATCTACAGCTTGAGCAGGTAAGAGACATCATAGTTGACGTAGTGAGTAAATGGGTTTAAAATAGCCTTCAATTTGTTGTCCTTAAATTCTACAAAGCATGAACTTAGCAATATTTTGGTTAACATTTTTAACATTGTCGGAAGTTCAAAATTGAAGCAAACTTTTTCGATTTCGTTTTTTGACATCAATTAATATTGGCTACAGTGAGTTGATTGTTAAAGAAATAATCTCAATTTAAAAGTGTTGAAACTTCTGACAATGTCAGTGTAACTTAAAAAT
Organism: Macoma nasuta; assembly: GCA_032359355.1. Lineage (NCBI taxonomy): Eukaryota > Metazoa > Mollusca > Bivalvia > Cardiida > Tellinidae > Macoma > Macoma nasuta. Next base: position 11,845 of record JAULCE010103318.1, on the reverse strand, counting down.
AAAGATTGCCATTAGATTCTTCAGTTATTTATGGCTTGTGTGATACATAATTTGAGCGGTATTATTTAGATTGAACGTAAGAAGGGAACTATTTATCAGAGAGAAATACATGCAAGTATATGAAGATAAATTACCCCGCGTTAAAGAATATATTCCGAGATTTGTTTAAACCCCTTCGATTGGCATCTGACTATTCTATATTTAATTGCCCATTTAACGGTATCTGGTTTTGTCCATTATAGCTCCAAACAGTGTATATTACCTAAGACACCGCATTAACGATGCGCAAAGTTAATTTAGACTACACTGCTTGCATTTGTCCTATAATGCCGGTCAATTACATTTTATGGATACATCTAGAACTACTGTGATTCTCGTTATAACCCTGAATATAATTGTAGATAAACATAAATAAATAGTGCAGATCTAGACCAAACTGCTTCTACATGAGTTATTTTATCTGAGACAACACAGCGTAGTTTTTTTCAAACTCAGAACTGTATTATACCCCTGCAACGTAAAGTTTTTAGGGGAATATCGGATTCAGCCTGTCTGTCGGGTGGTCGATCGGTCAGGCGGTCGGCGGTCGCTCGATTGTCTAGCTGGATATAATGTTGAATCTCTTCCATCAGTTTTTGATGGATTGCAATTTTGATGGATTGCAATGGAACTTGGTATACGTAGTCAACAGGAATAATAGATGTGCAATACGTGCTTTTGGTGTGTATACTTCAACAGTTTCAGAGTTATGTTCCCTTGGACTAAGGCATTAGTAATGCAACAGTGCAAGTAGCATTGGTAGTTTTGATTGATTGCAGGGAAACTTGCTAATCATAATCAACACGAATAGAAGATGTGCAAAACGTATATTTGTGCGATGTTTACCTATAGACGTTGCAGAGATATGCCCCCTTGAACTAAGGCATTATCATTGCGTCTGTGTACGGTAACATGGGTAGAGCGAGGCGCAAATTTCTCCTTCAGTTTTTAAATGGATTGTAATGAAACTTGGTAATCATAATCAACACAAATAATAGATGTGAAAGAAATATTTTTGATGTGTTTACCTCAATTCTTTGCAAAGTAATAAACTCTTTAACTTTAGGCAATCATGCTGGGTCTATGCACGGTAACATAGGTAGATTGTGGCACGACCTCTTCTTTAGTTCTCAATCCATTCCAATGAATCCTGATATATTTTTATAACACGAAAAGTAGATGTGCAGACGTTGTTGTATTGTTTGGTGTGTAAACCTCAATACAGTTAAATCCCCTTTAGACAACATAAGCTTACAAAGTGCGAGCTGTTCGTTATGGAGCAAAGGTTAAATACACATGCAGTTTAAAGGTTTCTTTTCACAATCAAAGTGGTATCGCAGGGGTATTTGCCACATTCAGTGACTGCCTGACTGGTCTTTAATGGAATAGACATTACAATTATAGTATTTTAATGACAGTTTTGGTTTAATATTATAAATATCTCGTCTTGAATAATTACACAGGGAGATGTGTCATAATAACACATACAGAAGGCAATTGATAATGAAAGTGATCCAATTTCAGGGTGAACCTCCAGTTCGATGGACGCTCCTGTCAGGGCCACAGCATATGTATATGAATGAGCGAGCTGCTACTGTCGAGTGGGAATATGCCTTGGCCGGGATCGCCGTATATACCGTTCGGGTTGAAGCGAGAAACAGAATTGGTTTTCATATCGTGGAATGGAACATACTGGTTGCCATCTCATATTCAGCAGCAGTTGTTAGTATAAATCCTAGTGGAGATCTGCCAATTCCAAAGCCGATTGTTATAACAGGGGAAGTAACTTTTGAAGACGCCGGTGCAGCTAGAATTGTCCCTGTGTATATAGAGTAAGTCCATAAACACAGCAGCTGATATGTAACTGAATTAGGCAAACGACAACTTCGATGGCAAGTGATTTAAGCATTGCTTTAACTATATATTTATCTTGTTTAAACGTGATGTCATTCGCATGCATTCTTGGCGTCTAAAACAGAAAATAATCGAAAACGTTGCTAAACTTTTATTCCAAATCTTATTCGATTGATGTTGCGTGACATCAGACTTACGGCAACAAGATATTTTTTAACAATATGTTCCTACCCTCAAAACTACCACTGAAATTGAGCTACGAATAATCTCATTAGTACAAAGTCGTGATAAAAAAAGTACATTTATCTTTTAAATTTTGAGTTTTTAGCAAGTACCAGTGAGAAAAGATTTGTCAAATCAGGACCCCATATGTTTTTTTCTTATCCCAAATTTCTGCCATGCCAAACAATATAATAGTATACTTAGATCCCTTCCCGTCTCTATTAATTTTTGACAGTATGCCTTTTCCAGAATATGACGGTGTAGTTTTTCTGTGACCCGAATGCATTTTCTAATTAAATTAAAAGCAAATGACTATTATATTAACAGAGTGAGCAGCGGAGGTCATGTTGTGAAGTATTTTCCAATCTTCACTGACTTGATAGCATCGGGGCCATTCTCCGTCACCTACTATCCGCGACCCGACGACGCCGGTGTTTTTACAGTGGTAAGGCACCCTCAAGAATAAGACCCGATTTTTCACATTTCTTCGTGTCGTATCTATTTATAACCTTATGTGAGTGCTACTGAGATTCCATTTGTATTGCAAGCCGAGCGCGAAGACCCATTTAATTTTGCTCCACAAAACAACGACCACCCCGATAATAATATTTACCCGATTAGTCTTTTAAGAGGTCACAAGACAGCTTATAGTAGAAACAAGTTAGATTTAAATGAGCCCCTCTGTACGAGTGTCACCTATAAGACACCACACACAATGTAGACACACACCACGCCCATGTGTCTGACACAAGGTATACACTGTTTGCTACTCGCAAAGAGTACCTGTCATGTGCTGTTCAAATCAATTTATACCGAAGGAAAACAGTTCAGCGAGCTAACGTTACTAGTTGCTCAGCTATTGTAGAGAAATATATATATATATATATGTTTAAATTGTTCTTATCAATCATTTTTACAAGGTCCAATATCATTAAATTTGATAGAAAAATGTTATGGCTGGAACAAGTTGACGCAATTATTGACCGTTTGACAAAAACACCTTTATTGCCAATATATGGTGTATTATTATTTTTATGTTTAAATTATTCTTGTTGTTTAATAGTCGCGTGTGCTAGTAAGAAAAAACCGATATAAATCTACACAAAAATACTGTCATATCAGAGAAACAAGAGGGCAAATATTCCGAATCTGGGTATAACCTCCCTATGACTTAAACTAGGAACCCCATTTGTATCAGTATTTTAAGATACTCGAAGGCGATACCTTCAATTTTTCAAACGATATATTTAGCTACTGTACGCAGTTTTATAATTTTAACTTTAGACTCAATCACTTTAGGGGTCGAAAGATAAAACACATTGAACCTTCAATTTTGGAAATTACATGCATATGACTTACAAAACTTTTTCATTCAGTATATTTCGTTCTTAGACACACTATGGTTACTGATTGAGGTTCTACTCTTCTTAAAAGCACTTAATGTCTGACATTGTTAAGCGACGATAAAATGATACTCACTTGGCCTGATACATAAATTCTGTAAAAGGGTGATCCTTCAAAAGCAAGAAAGCCAATTCATATAGAGAAAATTGCAGACTCAATGTTGATTCTGATATCTACCAATGTTGTTCATCATACATACTAATGTTGGTACTGATATCTATCCTGATACATAACTATGTTGGTCCTGATATCTACCAATGTTTAGCCTGATACGTACTTATGTTGTTCCTGATATCTGCCAATGTTGGTCCTGATATATCCCCAATGTTGAGCCTGGTGTCTACTAATGTTGGGCCTGAGACCTCCGTTTTGGTTGCAAAATGGTTCCAAACGTATAATTGTTCACCGGCAAGTGTTGACCATACATCTTCAATTAAGAATCAAATACTATGCGATCCTCTATACTGTGCGATCCACATTAGATATAATAGTATGAAATTCTTATATTCATTAGACGTTTGTTTTGATTCCGTTCAAAAGTCATATATATCTAGCTAGCGGAAAGGCTTATGTTGAAGTTTTTCTCTACTTTGACAAAACTCATCTTGCAACTTTAAATAAAAGGTACCTTCATGTGACGATCACACAACTTGAAACAAGCTTTAGTTATTTAGAAAATGTGATTCATGTAATTGAAGTGCACCAATGCATATGCATATTATGTATCTAAGATTGCACGTCACCCGGCCGCCGATCCGGTTAAAAGCACCCAACTATCCTGGAGAGTTAAAGGAATGCGTTGTAGCCCAGAATATATTTCCTGGCACGGAATAATTGATGGCGATGTCGCTGTGTATGAAAATATATCTACACTGGTCAACACTGGCGGAATCGTGGTAGATTATATATCTGCACAGGTAAGTGCGAGTTTATGGGCAATGTAGTGATAGGCGTTTTGTGTTGTTGTCAGACTACTCTTATACAATCAAATAGTTTTTTACAAACATATTTTATTGCTCAATATGCGTATGTTTCCGAGAGGATTTTAGTAGATCTAGCTATGATAGAATTACACGACGTAATTGTAATATTCCGAACTGAACCGACGTCGTCAGGAATTTACCGATCGATCTGCAAAATGTACGAAGTATTATAGTCGAGATATCATTTCAGGATGCAAATGGATATTGTACATCCATGATAAATGAAATTGCACATAAATAACAATGATAATGAGGTTATTTCTTTTCACATAATTTTTTACTATGCACATAATACGGAGTTTTATTTATCAATGTTCATCTTACATTTACTTCACTAACAGGTTGTTCAAAATAAGTCATTTTCGCGAGGCATTTTTTTTTTTGCTTCTTTTGCGAACTTTATTCGCCTGCATAAGTTTAAACTGCAGATAACAAATCATTTTGGTTTAAAAATATTTACTTTCGAGTTATTACAACAAACATTTTCGGAAAGAACAGGTTTCAGGTTATATTACAAACGATGTTTCATAGTCAGTATTGCCTTTTGACAAACGTCTATAATGATGTTCAAAATTGATTGTGAAGAAATGTTTTATGATTGTGTCTACGATTTCAGGTTGATGGGTTGCCTGGCGCTTATGTACGTAAGACGGGATCAGCTTCAACATCAGATCCGTTACTCGAACAGCTCCCTGCAAATGGTGCAGAACATTTTGACCTTATCGTTAAACACCCGAGACCACTCTCGGGCACTATATATCTCGTCTTTACATCGACAGAAGGTCTGACAACACGCCTGAGAATAAACATCAAACTGTCAATAAAGAAACCTCTTTTGTTCTTCTCTCCTCCCAGTCTCCGCGAGAATATCAATCGTGGTTCTCAAAAGATCATAGACATTCAGATTGAGAATAGAGGTGATGTGTCGGCGAGGAATGTTCTAGTAAACCTGCCAAACGACCACCGACTGTCATTGGTGGCATTTTCATATGTAAGCGAGAATAGGACAAATTCAATCGACGAACAAACCGGCGAATTAACAATTCCACCTCAAGGGAGCGCTGTGATGACAATTGCAGTGATAATTAATCCATCAGAAGGCCTAGGTGAAATGAGTGGGCGCATTGCAGTCAATACGAACCTTACGTATGCCTACATTTCATACATTTTTTTCATCACCTCACTGGAGACTTTGACGCTTA
>JAULCE010103207.1:0-12555 GCA_032359355.1 Macoma nasuta | reverse complement strand
AATCCTGTGTGGAGATATATTTGACATTTGCCTTAGCGACCGTATCTGTAGTTGAAGCTGTTAATGTGTGGCGGTGGGTTAATTGACAGTATTGCATTTAATTTATAGATATCAAGGTGCAATTGTGTAGACATAGATTGATATATAAATGGTAGAAAGTGTGATTTGTGAGTTGTTTGCTAATTCCTATCTGCTTACCAAAAGAAGTTTAAAAAATCCGGAAACATAGTTTTCTTATACATTTAGGAAAATTGTGACACCCATCACCCATTTTTGTAACAATAAACCCCTATGTTTCACTTGATAAACAGTACATGTATTATTGTTTTTATTTTCTGGTTGGCACAGACGTCTGAACGGCAAGGCAGGACAAGGGCCGCTATCCATGTACGTACTGCTGAAGTTGCTACTACAGGAAACTGGTAAAGCTCTAAGAACTGACAGAGACCGTCATTATACCACACGCCATCGACGATCGATATACCAGTTTATTGATGACAAGATAGCTATTCTGTGAAACGCATATGCCGTATACATCCCTTTTCAGAAGATCGGACATAAGAATAGTGTTAATCGCTAACATTTCATGAGAGAAATAATATTACCACTATACAGAAGATTGAATGATGTGTCGAAAAACAGTTTCAATTGAGTCCCTGATCAGACGCCGCCTACGAAATTAGATTATATTAGTTTTAGCCAATTTCTCAACTAGACTTTGTACTGGCAATATGACATCAAATACATCTAAATGCATTTACCCCATCTTCTTCAAACGATGTTTGGCTTTACTTTACCTATAAACGTGTTTCAGATGTCTCTAAAGCATCTCAAAATTAATTATTACCCATCGTTCTAACGTTTAATGAAGGATTACAAGCCCTTAATTCTTACAGGTGATTTAAATGCAAAGAGTGTATGCTGGAATAAGTAAAAAAGCAACAGATGTTTGAGGTCATATTTTAGAAAATTATTATTGTGTATCAACGACGGTCAGCTCGCCCGAAGAATTGTAAAAGTGTGATTGATTGATGTAATGTTTCTCCAAAAGTGATACATGAAATAGTAAATTGTGAAACCATGTCAGGTAAAACGATCAGATCAGATCATATAGGCATATAGTTTGAGATGTTTACCATAAAAAGCAAACAAATAAAAGTAGATAAGAAGGTCTTGCAGGATACACCACACACAAAACAAACATCCACCCGAACAGCACAGAAATAAGTATGTTCTCGGCACATTCACACACACGCGCACACACAACACGCAAGCCCAAACAAACTCTACATATAGAAGACACTTATGGACAAAAACAGACATAAATCTAGGATGAAGATAAGAGTACCGCCTTGGAATGGTCAGTTGCAAACAGGCCACTTGGGATTTAAACCGGTTTAGGGGCGCCCAACCTCACTATTATCCCATCATCACACTATTAGACGTACAGTGTTAATAAACGGTATCCCCGGCCGACTGCTCCACAACATCAGTGATGGCAAATCTAGTTGTTAAATATATGTAAAACATATATTTATTAATGTGGGCTAATGTCAAATTTAATTTTGAAATTTAAGTCATCTCTTTTATCATAGATTTTAGGAAAATCAATTTCACTATTAATTGAAAGGTCAAAATCAAGAAAGGCTGCTGAAATATCTGAACTATTAGCTTTATTTAATTGAATTTCTTTAGGGTATATAGAAGTACGCATTTTGTCAAAATAGGGGTTATCTATGTTAAATATGTCATCTAAATATCGAGATGAATCGTTAACAGCATGGATGATGTATGCCTATGAATCCGGGTTTAAAACTAATATGTTATCTCTCTCATAGAAGTACAACACATTTCCGCGATAAGTGGTGCACAATTCGTACCCATAGGATTACCAAAAACGTGACGATAAATGGCATTTCCATTACGTACAAAAATGTTATTCAGAAGAAAGTTGAGTGCTTCACAAACTTCGGAGCGAGTCCATAGAGCGCTTAACTTGTTCATCTGTAAAGAAACCAACTCAGAGAAATTTATCATCAGCCGAACTTCATGGGATCTCTGAAAAAAATGCAAGGAGGAAATATTTAGATTATGGAATGAAACAGTAAACAACTATAGCAATGTTTATGATATTGCCGATACATTTCAAGAAATATACTCAGATTGCAGGTCTGTAGCCGTACCAAAAAGGTCATTTCTTTGCAGAATATACAGAAACCGCCCTCGTGTTTGCAGAACGAAAAACAAATTAAATCAAGCCAAGAAAGGTTTCAAAATAAGCAGACACTAAATTCCAACGGACCAACAATCTCTGTGATTAAATATCATTCTTATCAGCTAAAAGAATGTGGGCTAATTTCTATTTACTTACCACATATCAAATTAACGAGAGAAGTGGAGAGCTTCCCTTGTTGGATTCAACTGATAATCCTGTCTTCAGTAGGAAATAAAAGTAATCAAGATAAAGACATGGATAGGAAGTTTTCTGCCCGACAGAAAAGTATCGGTGAATCAGAATGGCATAAGATAAGGGCTCCATTGTACGCATCAACATGTAAACTTCCCCAAGGCTCTGTCATATCTCCCCTGTTATTCAACATGTACAAAACAAAGATACGCTGTGAAAAGGTCAAATTTCGTGATGGAACACTATGGGCTACATGAAACAAGTAGGAGGACCTGTTGAATGTCTATACTAGGCCTTTTAACGACGAAACAATGAAAATTGACTGTCAAAAAGAGGAAGTAAATTGAATAATGTGATTCTTGTTTCTCCTAGGAGAAGTCAATGAGACTGATCAACTCCAAATACATGTTACAGCTTTACATAGCCCTACATGTAGTGACACCCCGCCTGAAGTGTGCATCATTTGTTTGGCAATTGTGCCTGCCTTGATAAAGTTTAAAGGAAAGGCTTAGCCTTTTGTGTATTGGTGATCCAGGAACAGCTGGCGTTTTGCGGCGCTGGAGGTTGAGGCAGGAGTGGTGTCTCTGGTAATACGTAGGGGTTATAACTGGCCATAAGACAAGCTGAAAAATTAATGACGAAGGACAACACCTTGTGGATTAAAACCAGCTGGAACAAGTTTATAGATTCAGATACAATTGAACACAAGATTTCTCCTTTCGGAAAGATATATGTCCAACTTACTGACATGATTTTGAATACTCTACTACACAATCTGAAGCAAATGTTCAACTTTCAGGGTTCTTTACAACATTCCAGATCACCCTAGAATATTAGCATAGCCTGGAATGCTCCAAGTCAAGATCTTCAAAACAGGAGGATTTGTCTAAAGCAACTGAGATTTGAACACACCAGTTGCTTTCACCGACAGATTTTGTATTGGACACCAGGGGTCTTTTGATGCTTGAACTTTTACCAGGTGCAGGTCAGCCAGTTAGTAGTAGAAACTTTATTCTGCTTGATGAACTAGTGGCTATCAAAATGGTCCTAAATTACATAATGAGACACCAACAATAGATATTTACACTTTTTCAATTCTTCTCAGACAGCCAGTCTGCTAAAGGTCACCTCACATTAAGCTGGGAAGACAAATGCCATCCAATAGGTTCTGAAGGACTTACAGAAAACAGGGATAGCTGTTGAAATGTCCTTGACACATGGAGTGCTAGCACAAAAGGCAATGCACATGCGGATCGATTGGCAAAAATAAGAGGCTGCAGCAGAGGCAAAGGAACTGGACAAAAAAACTTGCCACTATTTACTATACTTGCAGATATAAAAAAAAAAACAGCTGCAAAAGATTCTGGGAAAATGAAATGTCAAAATATGTTGGAAAAAGTAGACACTGGTAGACACCATTTTAACCACAGACCTGGGGTTGGTTGGAGACGCAATTATGTGCTGCACCAGTCAGCGAAAGCATTATCACCAAGCTGAGGACAGGATATTCAAGGCTGAATGGATATCTACATAAGCCGAAAGTAGTAGATAATCCCAATTGCCGGTGCAGGGAGGTAGAGTCGTTGTATCACTTCTTAATAATCTGTCCTTGGTATGACAAAAGAAAAAAGCTGTGGAGTATTTTATGTTAATTAGTTCATACTACTGACATTAAAAAACATACTAAATATTAAGAGTGATTTTTTTTATCCTTGGCGAAATTGAAGTCTTCATAATGAAGACAAAAATATTTGACAGGTAATCGTCTTAGTTTTAATCATTTATTGCGTGCATTACTACAACACTGAGTGTTTTACGACATTTACCTTGCTCAAGCAAAAAGCAAATCAAGCCCATTTGGCCTTCAGGCCTTATGTGAAAATTCGGAAATTACTATTTTGGTGACCACCGTTAACAGTTTGAGGTAATCCACTTGAAATCATGTGATAAATGGGTGTAATACAGCACCCAAGGAAGGTTTATAAACCATTTTTACTTTTTTATAACTTTGAAACAATAGGAATGAAGTTTCCTAAATCAAGAACAAGGAAATGCGTTTGATACAAATTTCTGGTAACGCAGCTGTTGCTCCAACAGTCCTTATTGCAACAGTTATGGATCGCCATGATGAAATTGTCCGGGAGTTATCTGGTTTCGACGGCCAACAAATACCAGTTTATACGGAGAAAGTTGATAAACGAAGATCACCGTTTAATAAATGTACACTTTAATTGTATTTCACATTCACCATCTTTTGCAAAGGGTGAATAGAAATCACAAAACTGTCTGCATATTTATAAGCAGTACGTGTCCAATGGCTTAGAAGCCCTTGGACGGCATCGATCCCGTTAACGATCTAGGGTGGTTTTATACGGGAAAATCATATGCGGTTCCAAAGAATGTAGCGGACACGATCTTTGACAGACAGACAAACAGATTCAGGGACGACGTTCTTACGAGATAGGTTTCTTGGGTTATGCTAGATCAATTATTGAATTATTGCAAGGCAGTTGTTGATGTTTTCAAAACCTTTGATAAAATTATATGCATGAAATATATTTTTCACTTTTTACCAATATTATTTAGCCATTTACTCCAAATATAACCTTTTTAAACAACCTCTTGCAAACAGGTTATACCAAGATCAGACGCTGCCTTTTCTGGGTCTGCCCTATGTATCAATGAAATCTATAACGCTGAAGAGTTTTGAATCTCATCTGGTAAAACTCACCTTATTTGTATGATCATTTTAAAAAATATCTGAATCGGAAGTCACACTACCAATGTCACGGAGGAAAGGTGTCTATATAGATCCAGCCATACATGTTTTATAAGGAAATCAGGCCCCACCCACTGGCGGCTATGTATTTTAGTCGCAATTCTTGTTTAAGCAATCTTGTTAGTTGGTCACGTAAAGACTATTTCTTCCAAATTGTATTACAATTCGATCAGAAGTGTGGAAGAGAAGACAATTAAAAGGTCTGTTGGTTGCCATGGCTACCATAATTCTCAATGGAATAACTTTGACTAGCAACTTTGAAAGGGTCACATAGGGACGTTTTTTGCTGAATAGGTTTAAATCTGACAAGTGGAATTGAGGATTAAAACATATTTTAAATATTTTGTAAAACCGCCATATATTAAATCACCCCACCCAATGAGGTTCATGATTATTTGACGTCTTCATGGTTTAAACTATCTAGATGGTGCAGGTTTTGATATTTGAATTTTTGGAAAGGGGACTGTGATATCTATTTATGCAATTGCCGCGGTCATCTACTTAACATGTTGCAAAAATATATGATGGGCCTTTAATCCTTCTACTGCCAAGGCTGTGAAAATCAAATTGTCGAAATCAGCTGTTTTGAAATCATTTGACAATATCTGAAACCCCATACCCTTAAACACGCTTTGAGAAAACTTTTTGTTCTTACTCTACAAAAAGAATCAAATCTTTTCACATCAGGCAATGTTTTTAAAATTCAGCTGAAATCAGCTGATCAGCTGACAACTGTTTAACACGTTGCAAAAAGGGCCTTTAGTCATTATTTAACGGGTTGTGCGTATGTCACGGGAATGCAGTTAGCCCTTTTCTAGAAATGATGTCTGTTTAATAGTTCGTATGCTTAAGCTTAACATTGATATAAAGGGGTAAGCATTTGTTTTTAAACAATGGCATCTCTAAAATCATTCTACTGCTAAACAACGGCATATTTGAACGATTTCTTATCACATTGGTAATACCCTTTTTTATTAATGAACCGATTAGGTAGAAAGGTCAATGGCAATAACAAATTCTGCTTGTTCCCGCAAAGGGCTTTTTCAAGTAGAAAATAGATCATGCAAGATATGTCAAATACACTCTACAAGATCTAAAAGCTTACCCTGTGGGAGCACTTTAATGATTAAGCTACATTGTCGTAAGAATGTTTTGTACAAGTCGCTAAAACAGCAAAATGCTACTTCTACACCGACATTTCAGTCACACTGGTTCAAATTAAGGCGGACATAAATAAAGAATATAGATAAAAAATAAATGTATGACCGAGTATAAAAAATCAAGCATAAAAGTACCAATTAACAAAGCAACATATCAAATACTACATGGACACCAAAATCCCACTAGCTCAAATTTCATGAAGAAGAAATGTTAAATAGTAGGTAAAACTAAGGAGAAAATTAAAGCTTAACTGCCATTAAATAAACAATTACAATGCAGATCAAAAAGTGTTATGAGTCGTTTTACATAAATTCCCCCATACAATTTCAAACACAAACAATGAAGACAAACAAGACACATATAACAGACATAAAGTAAGGGTGAAAATAGGAGTACTGCCTTGGAACAGTCAGCAGCAGAAATGCTACTGGAGGGTTTAAACCGGTTTAGGGGCGCACAACCGCACACTTGTCCTATTCTCAGCCTTATAGACGAACAGTGTAAATAAATAGTTACCCCTGGTAGACTTCTCCACAACGCTAGTGATGGCAAAAGCCATAGTAAAATACATATTAAACATAGACCTATTAAATACAAGTTATATTTAGAGTTCCTATATATATATATATGTTTTTAGATTTACCCTGCTTTTCGAAAGAATCCGCTACTTTTATCAAAAGTTTGAAATGCAACAATACTAATGGCCATATAAGTATGTACTTATTAGTGGTAGCATTTGTTTCCTTGAACTTTTTCTGACATCGACAGTAAATCCGACACAAAATCGAGTCCATTTATTTAGTAGCATAGATGTTATAAGAAGTCTGACCCTCATCTTACACCATAAACTATGAATTTAATCACACAAACACTCTGAATCCCACATCTACCGAGTTGACAGGTTAATGACTCTTCCTATCCCACTACCACCGACTGGACAGGTTAATGACTCTTCCTACCCTACTTCCACCGACTGGACAGGTTAATGGATTTTCACAAGGGGACTGTGTAAGGTCGGAGAGACGGACGGTTGGATGGAAGAACGAACAACACTAAAACTGCATTCCTCTGTCTTTGGCAGGGGAATCTAATATAAGAACATAAACGTATATGAAAACTTTGCTCTGCACTTTGTGGCCTTTTTTGACATATCAGTGTGAACTATTGCTTTATTTTCTGGTCCATCGAGATCATGAATTTCGACACTTTTTGCTTTGAAAATTGAATACCACCGAAGCCGGTGCTAGGGGGATTGAGTAGTGTTGCATCTTTAATGACTACCCATGAACAGACTCAATAAAACCGAGTCCGCAATTTTCTCTTTTTGAATAAGCTTTCTTGCTTTTGAAGGATCTCCCTTTTACAGAATTTTCATTGGACAGGTGATACATATTTTGTTTTCACATCAATGATACAGATAAATAAACATAACACTTCTGATTATCTATCCTGTAAAACGTTTAACCTTTATGAAAATCCCTTTTATGAATTTAATTATTTTTAAAAATATAAACTTACAATTTTAAATCACTCCTGACTGTCAAACCGTTATAAAGTAGTTGATATTTCATCATAGCTAAACAGTATCCCTTTAAGCGATACTTTTTTGTAGCTGTTTTCTGTTTAAGACCGACACAATAACGTGGTATAACACACAGTTTGTGTCAATTGGTTTCAAACCTGACATAGAAAGACATTGAACACTGCCCATTGTCTTTTTATTTAAAGGTTTGAAACTTTGGTCATCTTCTTAGTGTGGTGTAGGTGAATACTTTTTTTATTCTTGCAACAACATTCTTACAAATACATTAAAATAAAATAAAAAAAAGTATTTGAGAGGAATTTGTCAAGACAGAAACTGAATTTCAACAATACTCTTAGTTTTTTAAACGTATTTAACGAAGTAATTGGCCACACAATATATAATCGACGACTAATCAAATCTCGTCGATGACCAGTCCGTCTATTATTTTGACGAGTGCATGATTAATCGATTACGTGGCAGTATATTAGTATACCTTGAACAACTTCGGTAAAGGGCCACAAATTGATAGTTTCATTCGAACTCATTTGAAATTTTAATTGTGGTTTTGGAGAAGAGTTTCAAAGTGTTCTATGCTTAATAAGGAAAACTTGCTCCTCCCTTAGTGACTATGTTTATTGAAATATCATCTTACTCAGAAAACCTCAAGTAGCGGGTCTCTTTGTGTGCAGTAAGTAATATATATTGCGCTGGTTCCCACGAGTTAGCTTGATTAGCCCCGCTCCTCTTACATTAGTGCGCGTATGCGCACGAATGTATGTGGGCGGGTTAAATCAAGATCACGAGTGAAGCTAGTGCAATATATGACTTGTTACATGGCCAAAATGTAAGACAGGAGGCGGTTCTACGGAAAGCACGACTTATCCTCCTGACTTTTATGCGCAACCGATCCCAAATGTTGAGCGCTTTGGGCATAAACAATAATCCCCCACTAAAATGGCCAATCAATGAAGGGAAGTTTTCCTCATTGACCAATCAATAATCTTTAAACGCTAAACCTTAAATTTTCGCGCTTTAACGCCAGATGTGTAAATGATAAATTGGCAAGAGAATATTCTTTACAATAAATAGTTTTCATGTTCTGTTCGCTTTGATTTACATTGAATCTAAACGAAAGCAAGGAAAACATTTTTTATCGCAATTGCCTTTCTGGCTTACAAATTGAATGATAACATTGAATATTAAGAGATAAAGAAAACGATGCCACCATTACTGTGTAAATATTTGATACACCGAGTGTCCTCCATTACTGTGCAGTTAATCTTTTTAACTGCAACGTTTTACGACCGCCATTACTGTGCAGTAAATCTGGTTAACAGCATCGTTTTTCGTTAGTCATTGCATGGGCGGGGAAATTCCGCTCCTTTAAAAATGTGCGGTATCCAAATTAAACATGGCTACTTTTCTATATAAAAAAATCTAGGCCATGTTACAATTTAGATTAGAACAGAACTTTAGGAAAATGAGTTGTTCAAAACTTGATATAGAGGCATTTGAGTAAAACTGACCCGGTCCCCTGCGGCCATGTTTTTCGACATATAAGCATTCTTCCACAACTCAGGTAGATGTCTACCAATGAATCATTTCTGTGATTGTACCAGTGCATTTCAATGATTTCTATATAGTCATACACGAAAAACGGATTATTACCCTAGCAGCAATATGTGTCATATCATCATTCATTGAAAATATTTGATACAGAATCATATATGTCATTCGTTTAAAGTATATGTTTAATTCTGTTATATGTCGTTGAAAAGTCAAAAATATTTATTCGTGGATCCGACAACTTTGAAAGGGACTATCTAAGGCATATCTCAGCAAGGCTTCGTCAACTTCCCTTTTGTGGTACACTTTATATTAAGTTCTTCATACGACATACAACATGTGAAAGCCGGACGTAGACCTAACAAAATAGCCCACCAGAGCATAGGCCAATAAGCTAAAACAATATGGCTAATAACAGAAACTGTTACATAAGATATATGTGTGACCTTGACTTTTGACCTAACGACTTGGTCTTGTGTGCGACACACCTTCTCAGTGAAACAAAACATTGTGCAAATCTATTTTGAAAGATTAACGAAAGTTATGACCCTTTGCATAATTGGTGACCCCCCCCCCCCCGTCTGACCACCCATCCGCTGACATTTACCAATCTTATAACTAGTATATCTTAAAAAACTAGTTAGAAAGCCTAAATCCATTTAAACATGTCCTCAGCAACTTTGCTTTTCATCCTCTCAAGATTAAATATAATATCATAGAAACATTCCAGGCATTTGTTTAAAACAAACCCGTTGAAAACAATTGATTTGATGAAGACAGCCCGGGATATAAAAATTGATTAAATATAAACCTCACCTGGTACAACGGTAACTTTCCTCTGACTTGATGTCTGTGAATCCTTACACGTGTAGGTTTGTGTATCTTGTAATTCTGCAGATTTTATAACCATATAAAATTCTTTGAGCGACACATCTGATGCAAAGTCATATTTAGAGAGATATTCTGCCGGAAAACATTGATTGTCTGATGTTATTAAACAGGAAGTCAGTGAACCAGCATAGCGTGTGCTCATCCAGGTTATAGCCTCAGTTAATCGACCACTCTGTGTGCATGTTAATGTAATGGTGCTTCCTTCTGTCACGGATACTGGATTTATAGGTGTGACAGATAGAGCTCCTGAAATAAAACAGAATATGTTAGATATTAGACAGAGCTTACATATATACAATGCAGACTCATTAATTTATCTTTAGTTCTGCATTAGCATAACTATATGAAATGAAGGCCATGATTTACCTAGTCTCACGGAAAAAAAGCGTGTTCATCATCATCTTCATCATCATCAAATTTTCAGCACTTTAGGTATAGGATCCAGGCATATCAAAGTGATGTAAATCTTTTCAGCGTGTCTGTATGCATGCTTGTATTCTAAAAGTATGATTACGAAACCAAATGTGTAACTGAAGATATTGAGCATACTTGTTATTTCTGTTTTCAATAAGTGGCATTGACCCAAACTGTAGTGACCCAAAATGTGATCCAAACCTTTATCTAGTTGCCGGCTGCCTGACTTCGTTGACTGTAAAAATAAACCTTCTGTCTTGATACAAGCTATCGTTCTCTGAATTTCTAGTGCTATAAACTTTCTTAACTAAAGTAATTGAGTAGAGTTCTTGTTCTATCTTTAGCGACAATGACATCGAACCTGACCAAAGTGATGCTACAAAAGTGTAGCCACTGAACTTGTGCTTACTGTGTAGTTAAGTACATTGTTTTTTAGCAGTTACCTTACCCTTCAATAAAAAAGCTCCAAAACATAGTCTCATTCTTCGTCTTGATGTAAAGTTTATTTCTATTGGTTTTGGATTACGTTTTGCTTTACCTGAAGTTATAAGCGATAAACCATGCTTTCGGCTTAAACCATAATTACCTTGACTTCAGTGTCCCTCTAATACAATCCAAACCTTGATCTTCACACAATATGTCTTTGTACACAGTTTGATGAAAATTAACTCACAGAAGAGAAAAAATAGACTCCACCTACAAGCTAAAAGACTTTTGCCAATCCAACTATTATTATATATCTTTTGAAAATCTTCTTAAATATCCCAATTGTCGGTGACCGTGTTCTTCGCGTTACCACCGTGATTTAAACAATATTGAAGTGAATAACATACGACCACAGTAACTTATGTTCTGTTCTAATCAATTCGCTAGCCAAAAATTTAAAACTGATTGTTTTACATTCAAAGGTTTTAACTATATAAATGTATATTAAATCTTAGCTGTGCTTTAAACATGTCACACAGTGTACTCCAATATATTTAGTGTCCCTGTTTACAAGCTCAAATATTGTATTTTGTCTTTTCAAGTGTCCTTACTCTTTTCACTAATAAGTTATAATTTGCAGTTGTATGGAACTGATCTATGCCATATATCTATGTAACAACTAAGTGATTACATGGTAAACAAATGCGTCACAGGCACGTTAACATTTAACCCCCTACGTCAAAGAGCAAAAAGTTATGCAAAGGGATATTGTGGGATATCTAGATTCCTAACTACAAACAATGTCAGGCAAAACTTAAATTAGACATGTTATGTGTTTCAAAGGCAATTGCTACAGAAGCAAAGACAACAAGCAAATTCGCTGAATTGATATCCCCTGGTAAATGAAGAATAGGGAAGACACAGGCTATGCAAGTCTAAAGTTTGTAGAGCCTTACAGTTCAGAAAAGTTAATCTATATTACCCGTTTTGCAGTAATGAGGTTTGCCAAAAAAATAAACGATTATGTGTGGGCCATACAATTTCATAAAATTCCATTAAGCCATTGCAAAGAAATATATTTTTCTACAATACTTCTATATTCAAGGGCAATAATTTCAGTTCGTTTCCGCTGTAGAAACATCGCTCCGGATTGTCGAAACGTGTATCTGTTATTGATTAAAGGGGCAACTCCAAACCAAATTTGCTGATGAGACACAACTAATATCTGCATCATTCTCAACGATTATTTATACTCTCATTAAGTTTCATGAAATGAGAACTTTTAATTTCAGATATATGTCTCCTGACAGACGCAATTGTGTCGAGAGAGCCGGGCGACACGACGGACGGCTTTTTTTTGTTGTTTTCGTCCATTTCTGCCAACCT
>JAULCE010103096.1:0-12558 GCA_032359355.1 Macoma nasuta | reverse complement strand
GATGTGTGTATGCGTGTGTGACTGTGCTGATTGGGTGGCTGTTTTGTGTTGTATGTGGTATGTCCTGCAAGACCTTTCTATCTACTTTGAGTGGGCAATTGCTTATAACCAGCTAATATCCCATTCCTCAGTTGGAGATAAGATCGTTCCTATGCTGCAAGAGGTTGCCTATCAAATTTTTACGGAGTTAGGGATTTTAGTTACAGGTAACTTCTTCCTCTTTTATGAATAAATTTGATAAAGAATCCAGTTACATGTGACAATTTAGCGCCGAAAGGTTTAAGAATGTCATCTCTAACTGGGCAAGGACGGCAGTTCATACATTGCAAGCTATTAACTCTACCTGCTTGACAACTTGGCTTTTGTTCACTCCAAACTCCTGTATGACGACATACTCTCGTCTCCACACCCACAATACTATGCCCGTTATTACACGTGTATGTCGCCATGGACTGGTATTTTCTTTCAGATTCATCTACGTGGCCATTGCTTGGATGTTTCAATGGGGGGCACACTGAAAAGGGACATAAGTGTTAGAGCAAAGTAAAGAAACAATGTAAGTATAAAAAGTTAACCTTGATACACGAAAAGCATGTACACTGTATAGAAGAGTAAATCACAAAATATTGTTGGCCTTGTTGAGAAAAAAACAGTAAAGATAGTACCTTTCAAAGACAACATACTATAATATCGCAAATCTTTATTTTTTCAATTGTTAGGGGTAAAGATATTCATTTGCAAGTATGAAAATTACAACTGCTGTCCTATTATTCAGTTAACCTCTCAAGAGAATAATTTGTTATTTCCTTAATGTGTATTGTTAGATACTTTGCAGCAAGAAAACTGTATTTATTATTTAAAATTGAAACTAAAAGGAAAAACAGAAGAAATGAACCTTAACACATCTTTATCATCTTACCATCTTAATAACAATGTACACTCATTTAAATAAAGTGATTGGACAATATGTTAGGGCGGTCAAAAATTTAAAATCATGAGTATAATACGTTTTTTAACATCTCATACAAACTGTACGATGTAAAACTGAAAGAACCATATTGTGATGCAAAGCTTGAAACTCTCACAGAGATTGTGGATTATACTAAAACAATGTACATTTTCCGAAAACTCGGGTTATTATTTTTCACAAATCACTGTTTTGCCATTTACATAGAAAACATCTTATCTATCAATATATAAACTCATTAACACGTATTTGATCTTTGATGAGGCTTTATTGAAAAGCAAATGATTAATTTGAATAACGTCGATATTTTTAAACCAGCATATATACCATTTAAACAAAAATGATACAAATGTGGTTTTAGAAGAACACCGACGATTTGTTGTTTAATCATGTATATGTCACTTTCCAAAAATTGCTTTCCCTGTTTATGACGAGCATTGATGTAATATCAAAACCACTTCATTGCCAACTTTAAACAAGTGGAAGA
Organism: Macoma nasuta; assembly: GCA_032359355.1. Taxonomy (NCBI): domain Eukaryota; kingdom Metazoa; phylum Mollusca; class Bivalvia; order Cardiida; family Tellinidae; genus Macoma; species Macoma nasuta. The sequence continues at coordinate 11,104 of JAULCE010103096.1, read as the reverse complement.
TAAGTGGTTTTTGAAGGACGATAAGCATTTACCGACAATCCTGCATATAGGTGCGGGATTTGACCAGTTCCCAGTTGACAAGCATGTAGCGTCTCCACTTCCATTTCTAACATAACCAACATTACAGAAATAAAGTACTCTACCACCAAAAACAGTTTTGTCTACATTGGCTTTACCGTTGTTCGGTGTTTCTGGCGTTCCACAATCTGTAAAAAAACAACTTCTGGGAATTTACTAGTACCACCTTGGAGATCACAATTAATGGTTATATATATTTATAACATCGATATGAAAAATAAGTACCGTTACCTTAATTCCGCTACTTAGATATGTGGTTATTGATAGGAAATCGGATAAAACCTTTTTTGACACGCAGGTCAGACATGTTCTTTTTAAAATTACGGCACGTAGCATTAAAACGATTTAAGCATAGAGTTCAAGTATATTTTAGGTTCCTTTTTCATACATTTCGATAACGAAATCTATTTCAGACACCAATCACTAATCGGTACTCTGAGTACTGAGTACTCATAAAGGTCAGCCTAAAACAGGAGATTTCTAGAGTTATTACATATCGTCGGTGTTCTTCAAAGAGGCGCAAGTTTGAGGTAATTTGTTTGCTCAAACGTGGTTTGGTATGGGCTCTGACAATACCTTTTTAATAATTGGAGATCATCTATTTCGTCCAGTTACTGTTTCTGTCCTAACTATTTTAATAATTGACATTATGGTGTGATTTAACAAAACAGATGCCAAAGGTCATACGTCAGCATTGTTGTTAAAAACATGTATGAGTACTTTCTAGTGAAAAACACTGTTGTTATTTTAAATTTAGACCTTTTATTGTGCAGGAAGGCATTGGATTGGACCAGTTTCCCGATCCTAAGCAAGTTGCACGGCTGCTTCCGTTTAGAACATAGCCAGTCTCACAACAGTAATCGGCTGTCCCATTCACGATCGAAGTGTTTACACTAACGCAACCATTCTCAGGACTGTCAGGTTGACCGCAATCTGAAATATCACAATAATAAAGCATGTTCGTCCCTCTTCTAATAAGACTGCAGATTAAATTGCGTTTACTTTGCTGGTAGCAAGATAAAGTGCTCCCTAATAGATAAGATGTCTGACGGAGATGAAGGAAATGAAACAAATGATAGTAAAGCTTGTTGACAAGATGCAATATCAGCTGAAATTTTAAAAACAAAAGACCGACGTCGTTCTAACATTTACAGCCACTATATATAATATATTTTTTTAATCAGTACGACTATCCAGATAATGGGGTCTAGGTTACATGACACCAAGTCGCTGTTTAATAATTATTTTACGTCAACGAGTTATTTTCGATAAACCGTGTAAATGTCTCTCATATTATCTTATGGTGCTGAATTTGAGCTTTTGACGACTATAAAAATGATTTGATTTCTTTAAAACACTACATATATAAGAATTTGTCGGTGGTCTTTAGAACCAGCGTAAATACCAAATCGGCATTTTGGCATATATGCGAGTTTTTGAACAACACCGACGATACATTGGATATCACTTTAAACTGAAAATGTTGTTATGGCACTCTATCAGTCCTGAATATTTAAAGTATGAACGTATAGGTTTATTAAAAATAAGAACCGTCTGTAATACAGCACGCTTCAGTATTTGTCACAGCTGTGTGTAAAGTATACTGAGATATAACCTTTCAAAACTTTCATGCAAAACTTTAACAAATAAATTTATACGTAAATCATTTAGTAAAATCCAATCTAGAGTTTAATAACTTGTCATGTGATGACCTTAGATACATGTGTGAACTGTCGAAGTAAAAACATGTTTCTGAGAAAATGCTTTACACGCTGAATTTTAACCAGATTTTCTAAATTATAAAGGGTGAAAAAGGCCAAAGTCCAATTTAGAATTATGAAACTTGCCCTAAAACGTTGTCTGGTGACGACGAATAAGTATTTCAAGTTTCATTGCAACAGCTTATTTATGGTTTCTGAGAAAAGGCCTTGCACGCAAAACTTAAACCAGAATTTCTTATTTAAATAGGATAACAATTCAGCCAAAGTATAATGTAGAGTAATGGGACTTGTCCTTCAAGGTTTTGCGATAACGTTTTTTCTGAGAAAAGAATTGGATGCAACACTTTAAAGTAGACAAAAAGGTATTGCAGAGCACACCAAATACAAAACAAACAACCACCCGAACTGCACAGAAACAATTTCTTTCACGGCCATCTCACACAAATACATACTTGCACACATATACATACACGCACAAGCGTATCATTTAGAAGACACACAATGACATTTAACAGATAAAAAGCTAGGATGAAGACAGGAGTACCGCTTTGGATCGGTCAGTAGCAAAACGTCACTGGAGATTTAAACTTTTTTAGGGGCGCCCTACATTTCTTGTATACCTGACTTTTCTTAGCAGATCTGTATGTGTCAAACATTTTTAATAAATATTTACATAATTATTCGCGCACCTTACTGGTGTCGGTCAAAACTGAGGCTATTTCTATCTTTTTCAAACTATTTCAAATAAGAATATAAATATTGTGGTCTTCAGAATAAACGTTTATGCAAAAAATACAAAATGGCAAATGTGATTTCTGAACAACACCGACGATTTTTTAAATGTTTATACACCGAAAATAACGATACACCGATGCTGCTTTTCACAAATATTCAAGATGAATTTCATTTTATTCTTTTTTTTAACGATAGCATACACCAATAAACATATGTCAAACCTATAAGAATGCATGAAGGTGCTGGATCGGACCAGTTTCCCGATTTTGAGCAAGTTACACTGCTGCTTCCGTCTAGAACATAGCCAGTCTGACAGAAGTAATTGGCTGTCCCATTCACTTCCGTAGAATTTACACTAACACCGCCATTCTCAGGAATGCCAGGCGGTCCGCAATCTGAAATAAGTCAATATTAAAGCATGTTCAAAATTGAAGTTTAGTCAGTAACTCTTTTTTCAGCGGACATTAAACCTCCACTAAGACTATGTGGTTAGGCTCTCGATTCATAAATCAAAAATGTTCGTAGTATGTATTGTCTTTAACCCCTTCACTGCCAGGATGGTTTGGCACATGCGCAATATTTGTTCTACTTCCGCTTTAGACCTAACACATTACCTCGACCTTTGGTAAAACCGTTGGTCAAGTGTTAAACAGCTTCTCGGCGTCTTATTCAGATCCAAGCTGTTTGAGTATGTTACTAAACCCGGGGTAGGGCAGTGAAAGGGTTAAGTAATCGAGCCAATTGAGTCATATTAACGGTTTTTCTTGTTGAGATATGCGCTTCATATAACACCAAGCTCAAGCAAACCTGACGCTAGCCAAATAGGCTAAAATCTGTCACAAGTTTACCTTTAATCATATATTAGCAATGGAATAACTTTTTTATTACCTGAACCGTTTTAGTTCTGTCACCGTGTAAAGATTTACGTGAAAAATGTAGTGTAATAGGGAATTTTCGCGCCATTTATTTGCAACCTGCGATTTATTTCTTTAAGAATATGTGTACAACAGGAAGTGTTGTCGAGTATCGCATAAATGAATCGGAATGAAGTAAAACTGAAGACAAAACGGCACCAAGGCTTAAAAGTAAAAGACGCGCGAAGTCAAATGACGTCGATATGCGTGTTACTCAATGACGTCATCATAACGTAGCCTTGACACAACGTTGATTTCCAAATTGACGTCGTTGAATACAGCCAAACACATGCAGTTCTTTGTATTTTTTTTGTATTTTTTTTTAAAGGCAACTGGTCCGAATAATAGAGTGAAGAGTGAGGATATATGAGTTAAAAGTGTTCCATCTCAAAATAACAAGTGGGAATTCAAATTACGTCATAGCGTGAGAAATTGACATTTCAGGCAACAGTTTAAACTGTTACATATGTTACAGTTCAGTTTCACGTGAAACGTCTAATATCTAAAACAGCACATAGTAACTGATATAGGGAATCAGGTAATAATTTAAACTATCGTTTTCTTTCAGAGACGGGTAACTCCACACCAAGCTTTGTTTACATAACAAGGAATAGAACTTCCAGCTCGGAAGCCCTTGTTTATGCCTTGGATGGTCACGTGATATGAACATTAATCTGCCTATGAACATATGTACCTTTGTTACTGCATCAATAAATAATGTATTTCTTTATTTCTTTAAATTCATTTTTTTTTCAATAGTTAATTGTGCTATTTTAGGCAACAGGCCCATACACAAACGTGGTAATTTGTAGTTGGCAATAGCAGGAACAATATGAGTACTAGGTATGTGGATTAACATAATCAAGAGCATAGTTGTTTGTGATTATACTTTTATATAGTTTGTAAACCGTCCGGCATCGGAGATAAGGGCTCGTTTTAGAGCCCTGTGCTCCGAGTCCCCACTGTGTGCATACTGGCTTCTCAGTCTCCGGCATATCATACTGATACAAAAACGTAATTGTGCGAATGCTTTTCAATACCGTTGCGCATGCCTTTTGTAGATATAGTAATTTGCAATTTTACAATTATGGAATCACAAACAGCATGCAGCGGGGGTAAGGGGCTCCTATTGAACCCTATGCTCAGATTTCACGCTGTTTGGCCTACTGGCTTCCAAAGCTTCCCCTGTAGCATAATTATACAATAACATAGTGATATGAATACTTCGTCAGTACAGTTATTAAATCATTTTCAAAATCATAGTGCACACAAACACGGGTCTTTATATAAATACAAATACTTATCTTCTTCAAGGCGTCAATTGTAGATCGCAAAATGCCTAGATATTTAATCTACATTATATCATAGACTTGATCCTTCAAGGAATTCCCGTCTCGTGTTAAATGCATAATAAGTAAACATAGCGACGTGTACGAAAACAAACTGTATTACGGGCGTAATTTGCACGTAATTTGCACGTAATTATATTATTACGGCAGTAACCAAGCCTATTTACGTGCTTTCATTCGGGTGTAATTTTTTAAAAGTTTTGTGCGTAGAGTACCTAATGTTTGTTTTACGGGTGTAAAATTTCTGACTGAAAACCTTTTACGCCAATAAAAAGAACTTAGAAAAAGATTGACACGTTAATTTGTTCATCTCTTTACCAATCGGGAGGTCAGTAGGTCAGTGAAATTGTTTATACACACATACTGGTTCCACTTCTTTACATCAAGCCATCTCATTGGTCTATACATGTAGGCAAACAGTGTGTGTTTTAATTCAAATCTTTTTTTCTTTTTTTTTTAGTTTTCACAATCAAGTATGTGGAGGTCGTGACCATCCCCCTCCATACTTTACAAATTTGACATACATGTTTTGTTTGTGGCGTTAATCAAACACTCATTTTATCTAACATATGTCACTGGATATGTATTTTATACAGAAGAACATGGAAAAAAACAGAAGAAAAACAAATCAGGAATTTAGAGAAGTTTTACGTAGTTTGTCATACATGTATCCTTGCTGGAGGAGCTTTTCAGTAATAAACTGAAATCGGACAATTATTGTACGTGTGTCACACTCAGTGCAGAAATGGGTTACCAGTGTGTAAATTACCGATGGTGATTGATGTTTAAGATTCCAATATTTGCTTCTTTGCTTTGTGGTAGAAATGTTTTCAGCTATCGTATTAACAAAAGAGTACTAGTATTTTATGGTATAGCGGTTTGGTCTATTCCAGCCGCGTCTGGTCTGATTTCTATCTGCCTGACACTTATAGAAATATATTCATCGTTAAAGACAAAACAGTAGCATGCATTGATGTATTGCTTTGCCTTACGATATCATGTCGAAGATTTGTTGTAACCAAATACATGTTGAAAGAAACGTGCATTTACCTATTCTGCAAACAGGTGCGGGATCGGACCAGTTCCCTGATGACATGCAAATAGAGTAACTACTTCCGTGTATGATGTAACCATCGTTACAGTAATAGTCTACAAAGCTACGATAGACAGTTCCTTTGATATATGCATAACCGTTGTCTGGTATTTCTGGTATTCCACAATCTATAAAAATAAATGTTTTGCTAGTGTTAACCTTTTTAGTTACAAAGCAAAGGGTGCCATAAAACATCGATAATAAGTGTCAGTACTGTAATACTTTTGCACAAATAGGTTAAGCTGATGTTATATATACAGCTTTTTTTTAACTTTCTTAACAAGATGTGTATAAGCAGACTTTATTTAAGTCTATGACAGCATCGAATACTCACCAACACAACAAGTTACCGTCGTTTATATATATGGTTTCAAACGTTTTGACACTCAAGCGTTTTTTATCGGACATGTTTTTGAAATGCAGCAGTTATAGCAGACGGTGTTATAAGCAGTTTATAAAGGATTATTCGAACAAACTATTTCAAATAATAACTTTGTGGTGAAAAAGAAGGTAATTTGTGTAGTGTTTAGTGCAATACATTGTGCAGTATTTAACTTTTTCTCCTCGAGCTATGTTTAGACTAATTCACAAGAAAAGAATCGGATAAAAACAATATAAATTTAGGTAAAAGAAAAATGCTTTGTTGAACTGTATTGCAATCATTGTAGGAAATGAGCATTAGCTCGTGATGAGTAAATGTTTCTTTTCTAAGGAAGGTTTCATTAGCCATCAGTTAAAGGGTTTAAATGCACTTATGGTGGTAGAAAGTGTTAATCGGTGAAAATAAATCGATAATTCTTAAGGAAGTCATCAAAAGCTTATCCTGACCTTTCTTATCAGATTGATATATGGCGAAACATCTAATTTATGAACATGTTAATGACGATTAAAGAATAATACTAGTGAAGCTATTTTCAAAACTTATTTTGAACAACAAATTAACATATCGTCGTCTGTTTAAGAAGCAACGTAAAGGAAATCATCATCAAAGAGGCAAACCTGATTTCTGAAACAACACCAACAATTCGTTTAAGATAATAGAAGCACGCAGAAGATAACCAGGCACCGACGTTTCTGCACGCGTGTCACATTCAGCGCAGAAGTTAGAAACCCATGTGTACAATATTGACTGTAGATGATGTTTTAGATGCCAATGTTTGCTTCTTTATGATATAAATGTGTTCAGCTTTCGTATCAATCAAAGTGCATGGATAATTTACGGCTTAATGGTTTGTTCTATATCAACCTCGTCTGAACCGATATCAACCTGTTTGACTCTTCTAGTAATACATTGTTTGTACTGACAAAACAATTCCATGTGGTTTTATATTTATTTGCACTTCTTTTGCAATATTATGACGAGGTTTCGTTGTAATCTCATACATTTGAGAAATAAATATTCATTTACCGATAAATCTGCACACAGGTGCGGGGTTGGACCAGTTTCCTGATATCAAGCAACGAGAGGTGGCCCATCCGTCTAAGAAATAACCATCGTAACAGACATATACTACAACTACACCAAAATCAAATTCGTCAAAATATGCATAACCGTTTTCTGGTATTTCTGGAGCTCCACAATCTGTAAAAATTAAAGTTAGTGTTTACATTTTGGTCACATAGCAAGGGCGCTCTTAAACATCGATAATAAGTGTTAGTTCTGAAACTTCTGTGCACAAAAATGTCAAGCTTAAGTTGATTCTACAGCTTATCCTGAATTGTCTTACCAAGATGTGTTTAAGCAAACTTTATTTAAGACTATAACAGCATCGAATACTTACCGACACAGCAAGTTGCCGTCATTTATAAAATATGGATTCAAGCGTCTTGACGCTCTAGTGTTTCCCAAAACTGTGTCTTTTATCGGACAAGTTGACACATGCAGTATTAATAGCAGACGGCGTTATAAACAATGTATAAAGGGTGAATCGAAGAACATTTTTCAAAGTTACACATTTTGGTCACAAAAGTAGCAATTAGTGTAGTTTTAGTGCAGCAACCTGTTTCGTATTTAACTGTTCCTTCTCAAGCTATATTTAGACTAATTCACAAAAACATAACCGGATGCAAAAAATGAAAGGTTTGGCTAAAGAAAAATGCATTGTTGAAGTGTATTGCAATCATTGTAGGAAATGCATATTTGCCTTTGAAGAGTTAATGTTTCATTCCTACGATAGTGTTATTTGCTAACAGTTAAAGGGTTTGAATGCACTTATGTGTTAGAAAGAGTCGACCAGTGCAAATAAATCAATAAGTCATAAGGAAATAATCAAAGGATTACCTTGATATTATACTAATTTATGTTGAAACATTTGTTTTATTCACATGAATATGACAATTAAACAACAACACAAGGGAAGCTTTTTTCATGTTTTCAAAATTGATTTTGATCTTCAAAAACAAACATATCGTCGGCGGTCTTCAGAACCAACGTAGATGAAACAAACGATAACGAGGCAAACTTGATGCCTAGAGCAACACCAACAATTAATTTACATAACATAAGCATGCAGAAGATAACCATGCTTAGGAGCTCTGTTGAAAACATATCTAAGAATATTAAGAAGTCGTGTAGTTTTATAGGTTTTGTTTTTTACATACAATGTATACCTATGAGTATACAGGAAGGCACCGGATTGGACCAGCTTCCCGATTCTAAACAAGTTGTACTGCTTCTTCCGTTCAGCGCATAGCCAGGGTCACAGAAGTAGTCGGCTGTCCCTTTCACTACGGTAGAATTTACACGTACACCACCATTCTTAGGACTGCCAGGATGACCGCAATCTGATAAAAAAGCAACACAGTTAAAAGTTCATAGTTTAGAGCAAATGTAAGAGTTTTATGTTTAAGTTTTCACTCCAGTTTCTACCGTTTGACTTAGGGTTTACATATTTAACATATACTCACGCGAAAAAGAAAGGGTGCACTTACTTAACGGGATTTTTTATACTTATAGAAGCAAAATATTTGCAAATATGGTATCAAAATGTGCAAAAATGCATTGGCTACATGATGCTTTACTTTTAAATGAAATTTGATAATTATCAGAACATTGTTTTACGTGTGAATAACATAGGGGTGAAAAGTAAAAGTTGCAGATTTGTAACGTTTTGTTAATGTTTTGTAACTGCTTTTTTGCCGATTTTAATTAATAACGATTAAATTGTGATGTAAAGCCTATTTAAATACGCTTCAGCAATGAAAGCATCGGTGAAATGTAAAAGTTGCAGATTTGTAATGCTTTTTTGCCGATCTTGCAGTTACAAAACATTACAAATATGCAACTTTTACTTTTCACCCCTACGTTGTTCACACGTCAAACAATGTTCTGATAATTATTAAGTTTCACTTAAAAGTAAAACATCGTGTAGCCGATACATTGTTGCACATTTTGATACCAAATTTGCCAATATTTTGCTCCTATAAGTATAAAAAAATCCCTTTAACCAAGTGCACACTTTCTTTTTCGTGTTAGTATAGAAACGATGAATATAAATGCGTTTTTCGGTTGTAGTAGAACTCGGTACAAAATAGTTCCAGACGTTTATCAATCAACTCAACAATCATTTAAAGGAAACGTATAGACACCATCGTTAACTCATCATAGTATTGATTTAATTTAAAGAGAGATTACAAATAGATTTCATACCGATCGGTTCTAGTCGGTAAGAGAAGTGTTTTATTTTGAATTTCTTCTTTAAGCTTTGAATCTGCCCTGCTTGCCATACCAACATACAAAAACGATATTACATAACAAGTATAAACAATAACAATGGCCAGATACTGAGACAACATGTGCATCTATGACGGAAGTGAGTCTGTAAGTTATGATCTCACTTTACGATATATTCTCGCCATACGATGAGACAAAAACATATCGACATACCTTGTGTCCCCGATCAAATATACAATAATGCATGTTATGTGCTACAGCAACAACTTAGCAGTGAATGTAGCCAGTGTAATCATACGTTTTTGACTTCTGTGTTTGCTAAATGAACATATAGTCCGTCGCACAATTGCATGAGGTCACATTATCCAATCAAGTGTGGCCTGTTACATTGTTAGACATTCGTTTTGTATTGACATCAAACTCCCAGTAGAATTGGATAATTTACTATATGTGGCAAATAACAAAAATAGGGGGTGAAATATCATTAGTTTTGCATGCTAATGACAGAAGTAGGAAACGGTATTTGCTTTCAAAAAGACATTTATAGCTCCACCTCCTTGAATATCAATCACCAGTTTTATTATATGAGGAATGTAGATAACGTGGCAATGTCTTAACAGGAAGGACGGGTTACACTCATTCCAAACATATCAAATAAGTAAACAGTGCAGGCTCTGATCAGACAGCCCCCTTAGGAGCTCAGTGTCTGATCCGGGTCTACACTGATTGCAAAAACCTATATATGCATTTACTGTACATGGAGTAAAATGTTAATATTTAAAGTATTTGCAAATTACGTAATTGTTATTTGAGATGAAGTTTCATAACTGCTTTCTACTTGCTTTCGCAGGATAAAATAGGATTGGAATGTTCACCATAATTGCACCTTTATAGTCGACAGCAGCTCCACTCAGATAAACGGTTTAAACAAAACAAGTAACAAAAACAAATGAATATATATGGGCCGTTCTCATGGTTCTCTGACAAAAGGGGTCTTAATGACATTTGACGTCAAACAAGCGCATTAAACGACGTCATAATTTCCCGCACGATGACGTCGTCAATACTTAATTCTTATCAAAGCGTCATAAAATCGGTTATATATTTAAAACTATTTAGAATTGAACTAGATCTATGATTTTTTTCAGATTTAGTGTAAAAATGACCCAGCTTTATTTTAAGCCCATAAAACGAAAATCCTTTTTTTGTCATGTATATAGCGCCGGAAAGGTTAAACAGTTTGGATACCAGATCTGCCTGGTTCAACATTTGTGGGGTCCGATATGGGTTTGACCTATTTGCAAAATTCTTCTATGGACTACTACTTCATTCTGCACTACCATGAAATAGCTAATCTTAGAAAAAGGCATTCTCGATAATTCTGCTTTTACATAGTTCTCAATGTGTCAGCCTAATTTAAATTTCACATATGACTTCAGGTAAACTTTGTGCCATCATATATAGTCGGTGTCGTTCTAAAAATACGTTTTACCCGGCGTCTGATCTGGCCCCAAACCATGTGACACTCATAAATGTAAAAC
>JAULCE010102985.1:0-12559 GCA_032359355.1 Macoma nasuta | reverse complement strand
AGCATTTGTGTGTTATTTGCTAGCGACGGTGAGATTTGCACTCATTGTTGAAACCTGGTAACTTTGGCTGGGCTTTGCCCATCCAAAAATGGCCATAACTCCATTTTCACAAAAATGGTCGTAACTTCAAAACGACTAAGTGTTTTACATGGCTGTCAAACTTGATCAAGAAATTATGGTCACAAACGTGTGTAAAGTTTGGTGAGAATCGGACAAATACTTTTCAAGAATTAGATCATACAAAATCTTCGGGACGTACATACGGACGGACGTACGTACGGACGTATGTACGTACGGACAAGGGCAACTCTATATGCCTCCACTTTGTGGGGGGCCCACTCGATGAAATATAATTCGATCTTACTAAGATCGAATTATATTTCATCTAAGACTTACACTGTAAAATACAATTATCCTCCAGTTTTAGCACGTTTGGTGAACTTCCAATGAAAACTGTTCAAGTCAAATAGCAGACAAACCTGAAATGGCCAATTTTAACTCATTCAAGAGCCATAATCTGTAGTGCCTAAGGCGGTTTTGCTGGTTATCAAACCTGATCGATATTTCAAAATTTTCAGCAAGTTGGTTGAAATTCTGACAAAAACTGTTCAAGTTTAAGAGCAGAAAGCCGGGAAAAAAAACAGGACACTGTGATGTGACAGACAGACAGACAGGGTGATTACTGTAGGACACTCACACTATAAGGTGTGGGGCCCTAATTAGTCACAGCTCCACCATATGGGTGGATATGAAAATTTACCTTCAGTCCGCAATTTTCCAAGATGGAAGCATCATGCGTTGATCCAGGCCATTTTGATACAGCATCTATAAATCTGGAGACAGATGAAATGCTATTTGTCACAAAGCTAAACATTCATGACATACATAAAATGGACACATCATGAGTTATCCTGCTTATGAAACACAGGCTAACTTGTGTGTTTGTTTTTGAGTTTTTAGTGACAAAATGGCTTGGTAATTGATTGCATTTAAGGGTTTTCAAAAGGAATAGAGCTCATACGCATATCTAACTACGGAGACTTTATCACAAAAACAAGCAGAATTATAGCAATTTTGACAATTTCAAGGGAGATAATCCTGTCATACATGGGTTGATCTGGGTGTTTGTCAAGAAGAACCGACCTGTCATAGATATCTAACAACTGTAAAAGTTTGGTGAAGATACAAAAAAAAATGGAGACTTTATCACATAAACAAGCTTAATTATAGCAAAATCTGACCATTTCAAGGGCCATAATCAAGTCGCGCATGGGCGAATCTGGCTGAATTTCAAAAGGAACTGAGCTCTCATAGATATCTAACTACTGTATGAGATTGATGAATATCTGAAACGAAATAAGAACTTTTTGGCATAAACAAGCCGATTATAGCAATTTTTACTAATTCAAGGGCCATAATCCAGTCATGCATGGGTTAAGAAGAAACAGCAGCATTTACCGTTTACTACATATATGATATTATAAAACTCACACAAGAGAAAAGAATATATATCTTGGCAAACATATGTACACTATATTTGATTTGTTTTTAACAATTTCACATGCAAATTGTTCTTCTAAACTTGTTTCAATAGTCATCTGTTACAGAGATACTTCATTCAATTGAATTACAGAGTTACTTAATTCAATTGAATTGTTATGATCTGGCTGACAAAACGCATACAAAACATTTACATGGTGCTATAAATCAAACTGCTTTGGATATTCAAGTTTGCTATACAAATATTTGTTTTTCATACCTTCCTTTGTTGTCCACCACAGCTTGCACATTAATAGTGTGATAGCCCTTCCGGCACACAAACACTTCTTCATTGTCTTTTGGTGCCAAAATTGGAATTAAGGTACCATCAACCGCTCCGACACAGTTTGGAATCCCACATTTTTGGTAGAATCCTTGTTTTACAGCTAACAAGCTCCTGTCTTCTGGGAACCTATAATTAATCAACAAATATTAAAGGTGAATACTACCCCCACAGCTGTCTTTGATCTAAAAGGGCAAGTTCTAACAACAGCACTGCCTTCTGGTGCCTGATGCATTGAGTATCAAAAGGTCAACAATTTATTTATGAATAATCATGTGGCTTTGGTGAATTGAAACATAATATTTTTTTCTGCTGGCACATATCAATCCCACATCGATGAGGGGCCAAATGGTTGTTAGTCGGAGACTACAGCCACTCGGTCCAGGAGAATCCCCAATCATGTCTTGTGATTGAAAACAGCAATTATTGAATGAATATGGATTAATTCTAATTAATTATTTTATACAAATCCTAAGCAGCTGTTCAAAATAAATGGTTGAGTTTATTCCTTAAATAACAGTTTAATCAACACTTTCTTGTAAAACCTATCAATGTAAAAGAATGTAATGAAAAAAGAATAACATAGGTAAAACGCAAAGACACAAAAGAATTGTATTAAAAACAGTCCTGAAAATACGTCATTATCATGGCACATGCTCCATTTCTTAAAATGTTTTTAATCAGAGCGGCTTCTGTTGAGTAAAAGGTTATGCCTGCAAAACTTTGTACAACCATACTAAGATCTGTTTTATACATACTTGATATTGTCTAATTGACTGTTTACAGAGTTGACAAACTTGTCAATTATATGACAAGAGCTGGACCAGCAAATAAATGAAATAGTTATCAATAATAAATAACTGTATTCATACTGAACCTGGATCTAATATATTTTGCAAAAAGTACAGATCCAGATCAGATAGCCAATAAAGGTGGCCATACAATCAGATTCTGTTCTTTTTGCCATATAAAATCAATTACTGCAGTTTACATGTAAATACATGTAATAATTATGTTCTTTAAAAGATGAGCTTCAGTAATTCTTTTTAAACTGGACACTTTGTTAACAAAAACCTGACGTGTTTTAAATGCATGTGTCTCTTTTTGGTTTATAGTAATACAGAAAGCTCATATACGGGAGCTAGCTCTATCTGCATTACTTTCTGGCTACATGCATACTAAGCTGAATCCGCTCTTAAAAGACACTTTCCATTTTTCGGGTAAAGAGAGTTTCGGATTTAGAGAGGTTTAATTAAATTATCAGTAAATTTTAGTTTACTAGAACATGTGTCATAGGACACAGATGTCCACGCTTCCGCATTGTCAAAAATGCCACAATTACACAAAAGCAAGGCCCATAAATCCGTAAATAAAAAATAGGGCTTATGAAAGTTCAAAATATTCAATTTCTGCTCATTGGATATTCTTGTCATATGAAATATTAGCATATCTCTTACATAGGGTAAATTTTATCCAAATCTAGCAGACAATGTAAATTTAGTTTAAGTCTATTAATAAATTGCAAGGCTTAAACTCACCGACTTACGCCATGAAGGTCGGCAATCTCAGACAATAAGTCTCCTTTGGCCAAAAATCGTAAGCCCACCAATACCTGAAACATAAATTTGCTAAACAGCAACGAAATCTTCTGTGAAGTTCATCAAGTGTAAGATAATTTTTTTGACTTTTTTATAATAAATGAATCCATCAACAGTAGCTTCATTATTTGGTAGTCACTGTGCAAGACACAATCAGAAAAAAGCAAAACTACCAAGCTATACTTAGTGATGAATATTTATTGATCATTTACACCCGCTCGGCGCTGTAGATAACTAAATGTGCCGTTGAAATAATGCAGTCCTAAATCAGACCACGCCTAACCTCTTCACTGCCTTACCCCGAGTGTAGTAACATAGTCAAAAAGCTTGGATCCAAATGAGACGCCGAGTAAATCGGTGTCTTATTCGAATCCAAGCTGTTTAATACTCGGCCAATGGTTTTACCAAAGGTTGAGGGAGTGTGTTTATTATCAACCGGAAGTAGACATAAATTTGCGCATGTGCAAAACCTTCTTGGCAGTGAAGGGGTTAATAAGGTGGCGTGTGATCTCGGACTTCCCTAGTTTCCTACAAATTTTAGTTCAATGTCAACAGTTTCGGAATATACAAAAAGTTTTAAATCGTCTATGTGATTTTATTTGGATAATATATTTTATCTGAAACCAGTCACAACTGACAATTGGTGCCAAAAGGGTAAACATAGGTTTAATACATCGTAGAGAAGCTTTTTCAAATACATTATTAATAGATATATGTAGTACAGTGCATATTGTTTTGCAACTTCATACTGCACAGATCAGTCTGAGTGTTAGAGCGTCAGCTTTATGGGTGGAAGGTTGGGTTCAATCTCTGGCCCTCACATTCAAAATTCATTAAATTGATATCAATTATAATAATAATAGCACCATGATAGTATTACATTGTAACAATTCTCTTGTCTCTAATTTAAAAGAGTTGTTCAAGGAGTAAGACTGGTCGACCCAGTGTCAGAACAGTGTGACGGGGTATGACATCATGTAATGTGGCTATGCTTTGTAATTACAGTGTGTTAGCACAATAGGCTACATCATGCATAGAACAAAAACAACAACAAATGACACTACATGGTGTTTACCTTAAAAGTAAACACCATGCATTATCATTTATCTTTTTTCATAAAGTTATATTTGCACCGGCTTTTTACACATTAAACATATGTTCAGGCCGAAACGACCAAGGCCGAAACGACTAAGGCCGTATCGATTTCAGTCCGAAACGACCTAGGCCGTAACAACTTGAGTCCGAAACGACCCGACACCTCATGCATACATGTATAATGCCTCATGCAGACACTGTCTCAATTTAAATAAATATTGTCGAAATTATTTATTTGTCTGTGTGTTCTGGAGGTGTCAGTAGGTTTTAATCAAGAGCTTTAGACGATAATCTCAGAAA
Organism: Macoma nasuta; assembly: GCA_032359355.1. NCBI lineage: Eukaryota > Metazoa > Mollusca > Bivalvia > Cardiida > Tellinidae > Macoma > Macoma nasuta. Next base: position 7,744 of record JAULCE010102985.1, on the reverse strand, counting down.
AAGGGGGAAATGGTTGCTTTTCGAAACTTTACATTCTTCTTCCATCAGGTCACATATTCAAACAAAATATTGCTGCTACATAATAGGACAGCTATATATGTAAAAAAAAACATTCGTTTCGTAAAAATTTTAGTCAAACAACTCATCCTTTCAATGTGTTGCGGTTAAATCATCTCTGTGTAAAGTATCGATGTTGTGTTTACAAATCGATTGAATTAAAACGGAAGTGAGTACACAGTACAGTCCCCTTGATTGTACATGAAAACAGTTGCATCACAGTATGGGAACTGTGTACGCGAGAACTATGTTTGGGGCATTAAGACGGTTCAATAACAGCAAGTGTGCTGCTCATATTCCGATTTGAACTAGATCTACTAACCTGCGTTAAAACAGGGATAGGTTGAGAACGTTTTGTAGCATTCGCCAGGTCAGGATGCAGCAAATTAACCAGTTCAGCGATTCCCTGGGACGAAAGTTTATATCTCGAGAGAATTTCTTCTTCACGAAGATGACCAAGACCACCGCGTTCTCTAAAAATCCGTTCTTGTCGCGGTCGGACGATTCTGACAACGGCAACGGCCGCCATTTTGTACACGGTCTTAAGAAGTTACGACAGCTTAAGACTGCCTCAGAGCAGTCGTAACTTTACGACCGAAATCTACGACGTCGTAGCTAAGATTATTTTGATAAAACGGTTTACGACCTCGCCCTCGGTCTTACGACCCAATCTAAGCTGCGACCGGTCGTACGACCGTTGATAAAACGGCCCCCAGATTAATAGTCTTTACAGATTAGTGCTAAATTTAAACATGGTCTAAAAATAAGTGAGTCAGTTATTTCAAAAATGTCCAAAGGTGAAAATCATTAAAAGTTAACATGTGAAAAACGTCCCATCTTTACTTACGACGACAAAGCAACCGGGCCATTTCAATTTGTAACTAGATATACCTTTTTCCGAAATGTTTGACGAATTTATTGCAATATTTGAAAGACCGACAATTGTCGTCTGCGATATTATCGTCTGCACCTTTTGTCGTCTGCTCATATTTCTATATAATCTATTCAACTTTCTTTGGTAATATACGTACAATCTTAGTGTCAAACAGCTTTGAGCCTGATCAGACGCCGAGTTACTCGGCGTCTGATACAGCTCCAAGCTGTTTGCAAAGGTTAGTAAAATTACGTTTGTTTACGTAACAGTCTTCCAAAGGATATAAATGCAATTGAACACAATAATTATATTGATCATGGGTACTTTAAAATGCAATTACTATGGTTCATACATGAATTGGCGTATAAAACGTATGCAGTTTTAGAAGCACATGTACATGTATTTGTTGTTCAGAAAAGAATTGCATCGATGCGGCGATATATATATATATCATCCCGAATGACCTGTAAATAGAGACTGCTTATTAGTCTAATTGATATGATTCTAATGCACCGATAGAAGTTCAGTTCTTTCAAACATGCAGTTAAACTTTACGGAGGATTTGATTGGAGTACTCTTTGGAATATTAACCCTTTCGGCGCCAAATTAAAAAATGGCGGCTGGAATAGTTTCAGATAAAGTATTTAAGCGTAATAAATCACAGAGACTATTAAATATGTTTTGGTTATCCCGAAACTGTTTAAATGGGACTTAAATTTGTTGCAAAATAGTGAAGTCCCAGATCAGACGCCGCCTTATAAGGCGGTGTCTTATCTGGGACTGTGCTATTTTCAACGGCGCATTTAGGCGACTTTGGCGGTGAAAGAGGATAAATACCTTAAAGCAATTCACCTCATATGAGCGCTGCTGTGGGATTTCCAACCATAAGACAGTTCAAACAGCTTAGACCTATACCAGTTACCATGTTGAAAACAATGCATCTAGCTACAGTGCAAACTAGTCTAAAAACGTAATGATTTTATATACCATTATTCGACGTTTACAATTGATCCGGGTTCTTATTCTGAACAGACAATATATCCTAGGATTCGTTTAAGACCAGGGCCATTGGACGAAAAGTGTCAACCTGGTCAGTTTCCGTGAGGCGGGAGGGGATGCACTTTAAAACTTTCACCGCCGCTCTGGCAAACCTGGAGTAATCTCATCGCTTTCCATCCGGTCTACGGTGATTCTATGCAGCTGTCCTCTCGTAGTAGAGAGCAGTATCAGGTCACTGCAAACCCTCATGTCATGTTTCCTTTAAGGTCGACAATGGAAACAAGTCATTTTCATTTTTTTCATTTTTGTTCATGAAAGGAAGCAGTCAAATCCTGTTTTAATCTTAACTTAACTTTGATAAGGAAACTATTTTACTAAAATCGCCGTAACGAATTTCGACTGTACATAGCATTAATTTTGTGCACATCAAGTTTTATTGTTATGGCAAAAGCAGCATATACACACTATATATTCCGTGATAAATCTGCTTAGTAATTGTGCCTAATGCTGCAGAATATATTAACGCTCTCGACTAAATTCGATGCTACATAGAAAACCCATTAACAAACTCGTAAATGTTGCATTATATGGGGAATTACTCGTGAAAGCTGTTGCGGAGCAAATTATTGCAAAACGGTTACATTGTTATTGTTTCAGATACATTATTTGGTCTATATATTTGTAAAAGCACAGTATCCAAGCTATATTTTGTTGATCATGAATGAGTCATTTCTTTGTGAAAGGTATCATATACTCTTGAAAAATTTTCAGCCATGCAAATGTAGCTAAGTCTCTTTTGTGATATAAACGTAGGATTAACAGATATAAATACATGACTGATTTAAAAGCGTAACAGCTATTCTTACACGGCGGCTGATCAATTCTCACACTGTTTATTTGGTAAGTTAAGCTCATTTTATATAACATAAAATTACCGATAATTTTCGTTTCATCCATCAAGCCTGATTAATGTTACCATGTAATAACCCATTACCACAGTAATCAGTTGCCTTAAATTGAGCCACTTATATAATGCAATTATCATATGCGGTAATTTACAATAGCTCTCTGCTCACGCATTATTAAGTATAATGGTAGCTAACATTTTGTAAGCAAATTTATGTTGAGCTTTCAGAATTGTTTAGATCAAGATAAGATACATTATTAGCAAATGACAGATTTGACAGACAACAGCTTTTGCTGACTTTACTTTGCATCGCATGCTTTAGGTAATGATAAAGCCTTTTCGTTATTAACAGCTTTCCCAAACTAATATAAAAACGGATTTCATTAACATAAGATTCTCATTACTGTTTAAAAAGTCGCTATTGTCAAAATTGCACCAGTTCAGATACCCAGGAGAAACCAAATACTTTTGTACCAATTTATCTAATCAGATTAAAGTGTCCAATGTTTAATTTGATTTACCAGAGCAACGACTTCGTGTGCAGTGAGATTCAGAGCTAGATTATTTGCCAGTTATGTTTACAGCATTCTCACAAGCTTTGTATTATTGGAACATTCGTGGCGGCGGGCGGGCTTGCGGGCGGGCGGACGGCGGGCAATGTTCTCCAGAGCATGCCATTTTTCATAGTGTTTTGTCCAGTGTTCATTTGTCTTGTCTGGAGAATAACTTAAAACCTATCAGATAGTCTGAGAAAACTCCACACAGTGGTAAAGCACTATAATGAGCTGCCTTATGTCGGCTTGCGCTGTTTGCAAAAAGGTTAAAATACGAATATATGGAGTATATGATTAATGCTTTGGCTAATGCTCTACTGATTAATTTGTATGCATACTCGTTGACCGTCTATCTGCAGTTTCTAATGTTTTTTGTACAAAACGAGTCTGTTTGTGAATCAACAAAAAATAAAAGCAATGTAAACAGAGACTTTATAAATAACAATTACACATGTACAAACACCGCACGATACGCGTATAGGTAAATCAGTTATAACATAACAATCCCAAATGGCCAAATGGCCAAATAGCGTGCGGTATCTATAACTGGCCATCAATCTAATGCAAACTCTGCAGTTTTGTTATGTAAGCCATATGTATAATTAGAGGGCGATAGTTTAATTATATTATGATGTATGTGTTTAGTTGGCACAAAATGCCCCGAATATTTGCATACATACCGCCCAAACGTCTAGATCGAAACATAAGCCGATTGATAACGGGATGACTATCATATTATTCAATTGTTGAAATATTCCAGGCCGTTCTAATTTATTTTTATATAACTTCAAACTTTACTGAAACGTTGCATATCGTTTTGAAGTGCAGCTAATTTCAATAATCAATAAATCAATACACATTTGCCTAATAAACCTCAAATGAACTACAGTAAAACCACTCTAAATCGAACAGTCCTTTACAAAACCTGATGTGTTTTAAATGCAGCTTCTTAATGCAGGCTAAACGTAGTACAGAAAGCTCCAATATGAGCTTACAGTGCAATTTTTGCCTACATTACGCTGTAATCTGTCTTCAAAAATACACAATTTCGTCATTTTTCCGGTTAAGATAGTGTCCGGTTTAAAAAGGTTTTACTGCATACAGAACAGGACTACGTTTAATTTTACTAATGTAGCAAACATTTTAAGGAAACGATAAAGGAATACATTGTATCAAATTGGCGCCAGTGGAAACCGGAACCTCTAATGAAATAACAATGTAATATAGTGTTTTAGTGGTTATAGAAGGAGCAGATATAACTTTTCATGATTTTATTTTTCCGATTAAATGGGACTAAAATAATCGAGCAATTTGACTACAGGTGTTGATAACAATACTCGATGTGATTACGTTTCCTGGTGAAGTTTTAATGCAATGATTTCAAAGTACCAAGTGAGAATATAATTTAAGTTACCACTGATCCTTTTTGCATCAACGACATTTTTCTTCCGTTTGTAGAAGGAAGACGGGGAAAGGGTACTCTCATACAATGCTCCATTCGTAAAAAAATACATTAAGGAATGGTGAACTGTGAACCTGGGTTTATTTGATAATCGGTTATACTAGTTGCGAGGATCGAAACCATATCGGTGAGGGGCTACATGTATATTATTTCACGTCGAAGACTATAACACTTACTTGTTAGAGTACTAGTATTATACGATGTTAAACTTGCGCGATAGATGTTTATTACCGTGATTGATAATTTCAACCTTTGGAATCACAAATAAAAGTGAATGTAAAAAGATGCGACCAATGTACTCCGTGTGCTGAGCTTTATGAGCGCGCGATTCTGCTGCTGAACCCATTATGTATATCATTAATACTCTCAACCCATTTATACCTGGGTTCATAAGTTAACTTGCCCAAAGATGCATTTCGGCACGTCTATTATTCGCTGAAAGGGGATTTGACAGATCTGGATTAAGCTTATTTGCATGAGTACATCAAACAACGCAGACCTGGATCAGAGGGCTCCTTCAGGAGCCCTTTGATCTGGGTCTACGATGGTTGCCTATGTCCCTTTTAAGGGACGATGGGCATAAATGGGTTAAATAATGACCCTCCATTGGTACCTGCATTTGTGAAGTAACTAAAGAAATATGTTTAACACACAACTAAACCCTGTGCTCTATATGCTTATTTTAGACGTGTTATCAATGAACTTAACGTGTGAAAAGGATGAATACCTCGGCTTTAGTAAAATGCCATTTTGGCTTGCTTTGAAAATATCAAAATAAAATGGAGAATTTGCTCGTGACGATCATATGTTCCGCTTCCTAAAATACTTCACTAGGCTCTGCTACAGAGGCGCTTACAGGCGCTAATATGGATTAAAGGGTTAAACAAATGTATATGATGTTTCGTTGCCTGCTTAAAACTTCGCCATGTAATACATTGATGACATAAGTTTGATTCGACTAGTCTTATTGAACGCGTCAGATCCGGTTCTATAGTGCTTAGCTTTATCTTATTTCTGAAAGCTAGGCTTAAGTGGGTTGATCTAAATATTGATGGTAGTTAGGGACTATTGCATATGTTATGTATTTCACTAAGATTGATACTTTTTTGTTCTTGGTGGAAAGCACTTAAAATATTGTAATTTGTTTTCAATCAATCTGATGAAAATTACAGTTTTATCGGTAATATAACATACGTAAAATGTATGTAGCACTTCGTGTCTAATAAATGTTATGGTCTGAAGTTTTAAAGCACACGGATTCCATTTGGCAGAGCAATAACTTTTATATGGACTTATTCTGAAAGATGTTGAGAAAACACACTCATCGCTTAGAACTTTTATATATTCCATTGGGTTCCTGAAGAATTATGGCCGCGATTCGAGCGCCCTCGAATCATAACCTCAAAGTGCAAGTATGTTTGAAGGAATCTCACTACAAGTTTGTCGATATGCAAAGTTTAACGACATAACAAAACCTTCCAAATTGATATTATTTCAATGCGTGTCCGTATAGCATTAATGGGCGCTGTTCCCAATATCATGGAGAGAACGAATGATCAACATTCACCAGCAACTAGTGTGGTGATCTCGGCCCAGTGGTTTAGGGGACTTGTTTACATTCTATGCATTGTGAAGGTCGAGTGTTCTAACCCCACAGTTGAGAAAAAAACATTTCTCTTTTATAAATATATAATACAATATAGTTATGGATCTTAGTAAATGGATAAAGCAAATCAGGATCGACACTACTTAACATTCATAAAATGTGGCAATATTGTGTATTGTTTCTTTAAACAGCACATCACTGACCAGGTGCTCAAGTGAAAGCTATTGCCTCTTTTAAACTGTGCATCCCAATTATCCACATACAAGTTGTTGTTGGCATACCAAACTTTGTAATGTTCATGTTGTGTGTTTTTTGAATATCATTCGCAATATATGTCATCAATTCTCACAACATACAACATAAAGACATAGCTTATTGGAGATTTTTATTCTCATTTCCAGTCATCAATGCGATTGAACGCGTCCGTAATATACGTTAAACGTCTCGTTTCTAAAATAATAGTGCAACAACCTGTTCGCGCAATAACAATATGGGCCACGTCACGCGAAAAGGGGCACTCGGACATTTGAGAGCGGTAAGTAGCGATTAATTTGTGTACTTACTTGGACAGCAACATCGATTTGGAATTGTTTCCTGATAAGCGTAATTTATTACGCAGTTTGTAAGGTATTTGCTCGTAAGGCATCATACAAGAGTGATCCATCGACATTTTACAGATATAAATATCAAGTTCTTTGTGAACTATATATTTAACAAGGACTGCTAACCTTTACGGTAATAAGTTTAAGATAGAATATTTAAAACAACAAAAACAGAGATAAATAATTGATATTTAGTTTTTCGGAAGTTTGTTTTTACTATGTTCTAGTTTATTAAACGGAGACTTGACTGTGCTTAGGTCGACTTCACCTCTAATGAAATAGTCCGTTTTCTTCCGAAACCACGTCAATGTCATTTTGGTTAATCTTATGTTGTTTAGAAATATTCATCAATTTTCGTCAAAAACATGAAACCGCCATTTTGACAAATTGCACTCACCTGACTTTAAAAGAAATCGTCGGTGTTGCTTTTTGAGACATGATGCTTTTAATTATTACACAATACAGATTTATTGAAACATTATTATTGAACACTTTGTAAGGTAGATTAATAATTTGCATAAGACTATACGAATATTAGTGAGCTAGATAAATAGATGGCGTTATGTACTTTATTAACCCTATCCTCTAGAGAAGCCCCTTTCAGCACCTTTCACTACCTCTGTAACTGGTGACCGTAAAACACATTGTAGGAAACGGAGCATTTGCTCGTGACGAGCAATTGC
>JAULCE010102874.1:0-12561 GCA_032359355.1 Macoma nasuta | reverse complement strand
TCTTAATATCGTAATAGGGGTAGGTGTGCAAGTATCACCTGAAAGTGACACAAAACCATCTGAAAGGAATGGTTCATAAATCTCCATAAACGAATCAGACTTGGGTTCTGTAACCTTGACAATGGTTTGGTTCTCAATGCAAGAATGAGGTTTTGACCTTAGAGTGGTGAGACCTGTAGGTTTAGACTCATCACGTTGTTGTTGCTTCCTTTTTAAGGTTAAGCACTCTGAAATAAGGTGACCAGGCTTTTTACAATAATTACATGTAGGTTGAGATAAGGGATTTTGACCTTTGGTGTCATTAAATGACCTTTGTTTAGGTGCACTATACTGACTGTGAGGACTAGAATAATTATTGGAAGTTACTTTAGAACTACTGGGTGAGAAAATTGGTTTTGGTTTATTCACAAATGAAACTTTGTGTGTGAGTGAATAGTCATCGGCCAAGCGAGCTGCCTCATCCAACGTTTCTACCTGTTTTTCATCTAAAAATGACTTGACGTCAGAATGAATGCAACGTTTGAACTCTTCAACAAGAAGAAGTTGTCTTAGCCGTTCATGATTTTTGTCAATTTTCTTAGATGAACACCATCTATCAAATAACTGTTCTTTTGTTCTAGCAAATTCTACATGAGTTTGACCATTTTCTTTTCTACAGGTTCTAAATTTTTGTCTGTAAGCCTCTGGAACTAGCTCATAGCCCTTAAGAATAAGTTCCTTAACTGTGTCGTAACTAGAGCTTTGTTCAACAGTGAGCTGAGTGTAAATTTCTCGAGCTTTGCCTATTAAGACACTTTGTAAGAGTAAGGTCCAATGCTCTCTGGGCCATTTCAAATTCTCAGCTACTTTCTCAAAATGAAGGAAATATTTATCAACTTCTTTTTCTTGAAATGGAGGAACAAGCCTAATATTCTTTGTAACATCAAAATGAGAAACGGATTTAGATTTAATCTGATTTGCTTTTTCTTGAATTTCTAACTCTCTCATTCTTAACAGAAAATGTCTTTGTTCCTTTTCTTTCACTAATCTAAATGTTCTTTTTCTAACCGTCTTTCTTCTTTTTCTCTCTCTAATTATCTATCTAAATTTTCTCTTTCTAACCGTCTTTCTTCTTTTTCTCTCTCAAGTTCTAACTGTCTTTCTAATTTTTGCATTTGCAGTTTAAATTCAAAATCCCTAAGTTGAACATCAGACTGAGATTTAACAATGAGAGAAAGTGCACTCTCATCAAAAATATCCTCATCTATCAAATACTGAGCCAAAATATTTTTAACCTCTTGTTTACGCATGGAAGTTTTGACTTCAGACAATTGGTAATGTTTTGCAAGATTAAGCAAATCAGATTTCTTAACCAAATTGAACATCGCCTTAGACGGTTCAGCTAAAAATGTTCTTGATTGAATGACATGATAGCTTGCTGCTGGTTTCAAACAGTTAAAATAATATATTATTAGTAAGCTGTAATTGAATGAATGAATGTATAAATTATTTTGCCTTATCTGTTTAAGAAATTCTTTGCCAGACGAGCCCTCAATTTCTGTTACGAGCCAGGCGTAACGAGAAAGACAAAGCCAGCAACAAACTTTACAAAATTTATTTTTTTAAAAGTACAATGTTAAAATGAAATTCAAATACCTGTTTCACACTTCCAAATATTCTTAATAATTCCAATCCTGGTATATATCTTTTTTCCAAATTTTAAAATCCAATTGAATATTCCTGAGCACTTTTTAATTTTAATAATCCACACTGTAAAATTCAGTAAATAATATCCAAAAAGAATTCACACAGTAGATCCGTATTTTAGAAAAGATGACTGTCCAAAGATAAAACCTTAAAATTAGCAGTACCTTATATATACTCTATTATCTTTCTAGAACAGTATGGAACAATCTTTGATCACATGATCAATTGTTTACAACTTTGATGCAAAATATAGTTCTAGAATAATCTTTTTTTAGAATATTCTAGTTAATAAACATTTAACATTCCAGAAGTTCCCATACCATTCTACAGCCTTCTAACAATTTCTACAATGTTCCAAATGTTCTAAATGTAGAAATAATTGGTAAACAAGTGCTCGTAAACAATACAACATCATTTAAAATATCAAAACAAGTCAATAATTCATAAATAGGTTGTTTACATAACAATAGATATAGAACGAATAACTCAATTTGATAATGAACGAATTGGAAATTCATAAGATAATTTAAATTCTGTAAAAGGGAGATCCTTCAAAAGCAGGAAAGCCAACTCAAATAGAGAAAACCGCAGACTCGGTTTAATTGAGTCTGTTCATGAGTAGTAATTAAATATGCAACACTCCTCACGCCCCCCATAGCACCGGCTTAAGCGATATTCAATTTTCAAAACTAAACGTGTTGAAATTCATGATCTCGAAGGACCAGAAAATATAACAACACTGAGAAACCATTTTTGCAGCTTTGATGACGACACAGGAATATCAGTATTTTCTACCATAACAAGTGTTTGTTGTTTATGACGATCAATTTTCAGAAATAACTTAACGACTGGTATCTTTACAGATTATACAAATTTACAATACCTTTGTGTTCAGCATAGCATGTTTTAAGATAAAGTTTTCAGGTTGTCCCTCAGAAATATTAGCTTATCAACATCATAACTCTCAGCAGTGAATATATATTATGTTGTGCTGAACACATGCTCTGGATGAACTTATGTATAACTTCTGTTTTCCTATATAATATTAAAGGTCTGGGTCTTCAGCTTTTGTTATGGAAATACAAACATCGGTTAATGTGCCTATATAACAAGTAAGTAAATGAAATACGTGTACTGAGTAGAATCATCTTGCATGACTTTTCACGAGGTAAAAAGTTAAGTGTTACCAATGTTGTAATGCTTGTATCTTACCTAAATGACCACTGTATTCAAAGCATAATATCGTTTTGACGATTATTTTAACCATGTTTGCACTTTAAAATGTCCTTCCATATGTCGTTCCGTTCGACGCGAAACGGATCCAAATTAAAAGTATCCTACTGGTTCATTCCGAACGTAGTTCATTTCATTAAGTTTCCTGCCAGTATCTGTTATAACATACCGGAAATAAAACAGTAGAAACGGGACAGTATGACAAGGCTATATCAAGATGACTTTAACAAACGTTTTATGTATTTAACCGGGTTGTATGTCACAATCCCCGTAAACAGTCATACTGATTCGCTACGCTTCCGATATGATTCCGGTTCGGCTCCTGATCTGGTTTCAATTACGTAATAATCTCATCGGCTTCTCGCAAACAGCGATTTTCTTTGCGAAACATTTTGTGTCATTCCACTTTGCCGTTTCAGCAAACATAGCTAGACAATCCTGGGTCCCGTTAAGTCCATTATTGGGGTCTCCCGTTCTGGAACACCTAAGGTTACCCGGACACCCAGCTTCAGTTTCCTTCGTCCATATAGTCCGTGCCGCCAAGCCACACCCTTTCATTGGTAACGTTGAGACAAGAAAGTCGATGACAAACAATATCTCCTCTGAAGAACCAACGGTGACTAGATCAGCATCTCGTGTGTGACAATTGCTTGTATTCCACTTTGATTTTGAGTTAGCGATAAAATAGCAGGATCCTCGGTACCAATACCAGCCTGGATCACACTTTGTCTAAACCTAAATAATAATAACAGTAATAGTAGTAATAATATAATAAAATTAGAATAATAATTATATTAATAATCATTACGATAATAATGATGAATCAAAATTATTGAATAAAAATAAAACACCAAGAATACTATGTTATTAAACTTATGATGCGTATAATCAATTCAAATAATGTTTCAATTCTCATGAATAAAATATAAAATTCATTATTATACTTGTGTAAAATGAATTAATTCATAATAATGAATATACAATATAATTGTAATTATAACAAATACTAAAACAAACATTGTCATTAGTGTGACCATGACATTTTGAGTAGGTGGCTGGGTGATGTGCATGTGACACTATCTTGCTATGAAGAATAATTGTGTGCGATGTAATATCGAATTCCATTAAAACATGTGGAAGACACAGCCCGGAAAAGAAACGTTGGTACAAACGTTTGAGCCCAATCTGTGAGCTTGACTTTTTGAGAAGGTAGCTGAGTGAAGTGCATGACACATCAACTTCCTATGGGAAATACTTATTATCAAAATCCTATCAAGTATGTGGAAGATACAACTCGGACACAGAATTGTGATTCAAATGTTTGCGTCCAAAATGTGGCATTGACCTAGAACGTAGGTGGCTGGGCAATGTGCATCACACATCATCTTGCTATTGAGAATAATTGTGTGGCGTAATATTAAAATCCAATCAAGCATGTGGGTCCTAACAACAAATTCAGACGGACAGATATACGTTCTTGCGAAATGACGGTGATGTGGCTTTCTTCAGCTAAAAACAACATTGTGTGACCTTTTGTGGTCACATAAAAAGAAAAAAATCACATAACCCTAACAATTATTTGAATGATAGAACAAATATCTCTATTTTAACAAATAATAAGTATACCCTTAGTACAGCTTCTTAGCACCAAATTGTAGGTTGAATGTCCACTTTGTAAAGAAAACTCTACATTTTGCATACATGTTATTTGACCTATTATAACATTTTATAACGGTGTGCCCCAAATATCTGACCTCTAAAGGGGCGTTTTTTTTAAAACGGGTTTCCATAATTTTCGAAAAACATGATAATAGTATGAGGGTTATTTTGAATTGTCACAAAATGCATTGATATTGGTATGAAATAAAAGCTTATAATAATTAGAGTATAAATATATTGCATTAATATTATTTGATTCAGACTGATTGACGTAATGACATCATAAACCACACCCATTTACTTTTTGTATGGTACAATATAGAGTTACTTTACTTTGACACAACCTATACTCGACTAAATATGTAGAGTTTAACTGTGATATTTATAAATATATATTGCTAGCATATAAAAATATGTGACGTCATTCTTCATACGTCATATACCCTCATTTGCATTATGCCAGGGTATTGGTTAACTGATATTTCTACAATATATAGCAAAATGGGTCTTAGTGACTTGAAGTCAAATACAATATTTTGTTTTGACATGCCCTTTCAAAGTTAAAATTGGATGTGACCGAGAATACTGTAGGTGCACGGGAAAGTCAAACCGGACACGGCATCCGTATTGGTTGCGTTTGATACAGAAAAGGGATTGGCTCAAGACTGTTCAGTCAATTGTTGATCAGGATCAGCTCGCCGTGAATGACTTTATCTCATGGGCAAATTAAAATGCAGCCGCAACACCAACAAATGTCCGTCCAAACCAATCAATGGTCTTATTACCTCTGTTTCACGAACATGCACATATTGTACCATGGTACCGCACTCTATGACACTAGTAGGGCAAGGAATACACCATCTCATCGCTGTTTATTCCCACTTTCACAGTAAGAAAACCTTTGTATGCACTTGCTATACAGATTAAATGGCTTCTTTGTATGTTGACCGATTCGGTGGCTGGCACATTGAGATTGCACTGTTTCAAGTCCTCAGTGAATGTCTTGCAGGTAGCAAATGGACAAGTGTCATTGTTGACGCAAACATAAAAACATCGGCTAGAGCAAACGCCATGATGAAGGGCAGAAATGTTACGCGGACACAATGTGCACACCAAGGAATGGCAGCTTATGAGCCTCCTTCAGAGAACCGCATACCACGAGTATCTCGACTTGCACCCTGTCAATAGCAGGCAAATATTCGGTCAGAAGCCCAGCCAGAGTTCCTCCACTGGAACATGATACTTTACCTAAAGCGCATTGTCATCCATTTTTTCGATGGACCGAATATATTACTCAAGATGAATGCCAGTCCAACATTGAGGCATGCAACAGTTGAAGACCAAACATCCAAATGTATACCATCAGATTTCACAAGCTCAATTTGCATTGCAAAAGAATTCCGGAGAAATGAATGTATACTGAATCAGGGCATGGTGGAAAGCAGAGGATCAGGGGAACGTAGACGGGATACAAAAACTACACCACTTCAAAGCAGCTGGTCTCCATTCCTTTAAAGCAATACCAACTTAGAAGCTATTCAACTTTCTGGCTGTTCACAATAGAGAGAAAACACCTCCAGATAGAATGGCACTTGTGTCAAAATTCGGAACAGTTTTAAAATGCATAAGGAGGCAGATACTTGGGTGATGATCCACTTGACTGATTGCGCAGCTCAGGGTCACGCTAAAGTTACCATTCGATCATCGAAGCCCATACCGTTTAATCTAATCTTGGCCAGCAAAGTCATCGGCTCTTCCACTTATCCACAGCTCTACCTGGTGTGACATTGTGTCATCATTCTCTGGACGCGGGGAGAAGGCGTATTGGTACGTGTGAAACTGGCCAAAACACCAGTGCTACAGTTGGGATCAGACGACCTGCCAACCATCAAGAGGTTCAAAGTATTGCTATATATTAGAGCATGTGGACTGGACATTGTAAACGAGACACTGGGATCAAGATTATTTGAAAACATCCCCCGACAGAGGCATCGCTCATGCAATATGGCAGACGAGCTGTTTTTAAAGGTGGCCACATATGAATTAGAGATGGCCGCAGCCGAATGGCAGCCGTTCTGAACGACACTACTACTTCTCTTGCATCGAGCTGTGCATTTGTCAAGGATGATGTGCACAATAGGTACATTGTCCATAATGTTCAGAGATATAGTATATGTTACACGTTATATGTGCATAATATCGGCATGCATGGCAGTGACACTATAAGTTGTTACATAATTAGTAACAAGATGTAACACAGGCGTACTCAAATCAATGTTATATTGGTTATGGATGATTTATTGTGCTATACATTTCTGTAAAAGGATGTTCCTTCAAAAGCAAGAGAGCCAATTCATATAGAGAAAATCGCAGACTCCGTTTTATCAAGTCTGTTCATGAGCAGTAATTTAAGATGCAACACTACTCACGCCTTCTAGCACCAGCTTAAGCGGTATTCAATTTTCGAAATTTAAAGTGCTGAAATTCATGATCTCGAAGGACCAGAAAGTATAACAACACTGATATTGAAGAACGGGGCGACTTTTTACGGCCGCCACACAGCACTTAACACCTGCTGTTGTGAAATATATAAATTCTTTAAAAGGAAGATTCTGCAAAAGCATGAAAGCCAATTCACATAGAGAAAATTGCAGATATGGTTTTATTGTTCATGAGCAGTAATTAAATATTTTACACTACTCATGCCCCCTAGCACTGGCTTAAGCGGTATTCAATTTTCAAAACTAAAAGTGCTGAAATGCATGATCTCGAGGTACCAGAAACTATAACAACACTGAGAATTGAATACGGGGCGACGTTTTACGGCTGTCAAACAACACTTAACACCCGCTGTTGTGAAATATATACATTATGTAAAATGGAGACCCTTCAAAAGTAAGACAACAAAGTCTTATAGAGAAAATCGCAGACTCCGTTTTATCAAGTCTGTTCATGAGCAGTTATTAAAGATGCAACACTACTCACGCCTCCTAGCACCGGCTTAAGCGGTATTCAATTTTCAAAACTAAAAGTGTTGAAATTCATGATCTCGAAGGACCAGAACAAAGGCCTATGAAGTTTGAACATAAAGCAGACGAATATTGCGCATGCGTAGAAATACTTCCGACAGTGAAGGGGTTAAGGAGAACATTTACAAAAAAGTGTCTCTAAATAAGTTCACAAAAAATTATTGACCACCAGTACGGGCACGTTAATCCTTAGGGCGGTGATTTGGAAATATTGAAGAGAAGACCACTACGCTATGCTTCATACCACCACACAGAGTTATGGGGCCGGATTCTCGAAAAATCTAAGCAAGAAAAACTGACTTAAGTTCCACTTAAGTCAAATTAATTGCTTAGCGGCATTCACGAACTTAAGTTTGAAATGGTTATAGCTGTATTATGTTTTGATGCAGGGGAACAGGTGTCGGTGTCAGTTAGCTTTAACTCGAACTGAAAACCTGGTGCGGCGTTTCTCATCGCAAACTGATCGGCATTAAATCGGTTTATGCATGTCCGATGCCCGGTCGATTCCCGGCACAACAATCCAACATCGCCCGGGCCCCGGGCCATATTTTAGACGGCTCCATATATAAACCATATATCGGCCAGATGCCGCTCATGCACCGCCCGGCGTTCGGCCCGCAACCGGCCGGCATCCGATCGACTTGGCAGCGCCCGTTCAGAAAAACGGCCAGACCTCGGCTGGGGCACGACCGGCATCTGGCCGTCCACCAATGCCTAGAAGTAGGGGTATCGTAGGAGCATAGGCAGGACATCCGAAGAGTGCCTACCGGACATCCTCACGACCCTACAATTTTAAATGATAATCATTGCACTGTAGTATTACTATACTATACCACTCGACCACGGACGCATCATACGCATCTGGAAAGGATACACATGTGTATCAAAATCAGAATCCACTTCGGTTTCACATTCACGATCGGGGTTATTCTCGTGCAAAAGCTTGAAATATTGATGTTGTCTAATATTTGTCCGTTTCTGTTATATGAAATAGCCTGTTGTATTGTTTATTGTACACGCTGACGCTTACACGTGGAAGTGGTGATAAACTATCAAACTACATGTTGTTGTGATAAAATCAGAAATATTATACCTGCGCAGTAACTTGCACAAAAACAAATAACGGATACATCTTTAATGATATGAATTTTTTTTAGTAAAATGAAAATGCCATGGGAGGATTCTAACTCATGACCGTACAATTTTAAGTGATAAGCGTTGCATTTATAGTAATACACGTACTGTACTATAACCACTGGGCTACGGACTCTACAAATAACTCCGTGAAGAAAAAACGTATTGTACGTACTCTCGAAAATGAAGAAAATCGCCGATAGCTCTTCGATAAAGAAATGATTTGTTTTTCAAAAACTGCGTCGATTTCAAGGGCATTCTGTCTTATGGTTAAACTGTATATTCTGAAGAATTGCTATGTGACTCGGTTTGAACACAAATAGGCTTCAAAGTTGTGAATCGAGGGGAGGCGGACGGCGGCCATGTTTATTTCCGACTTAAGTCAGTGCTAATTCATGAAAACCAACGTAATCAGAAACTTAAGTCATCCACAACTTTTGACTTAATCACCGATTAATCACCAACTTATGCCCGTTCTGTCATGCCCTTGATGGCTGCTCTTCAGTTACTTTGACTTCTGACAAGTCATTGAGTACATTTGATGATTGGCGAAAACAGTCTATGTTTTTAATAATTCTGTTTTACATATATTTTACAACTAGATTTGCCATCACTGATGTTGTAGAGTTGTCGGACAGGGATACCGTTTATTTCAACTAACTGTGTAGATTGTAATAGGTCGTCAAGACGGAGACGTCGCATCTGATCTCAGTATACACCATTATTTTACCAATAGCTACTCGGCATCTTATCCGGAACCAAGCTTTTTGTATATCACACGGTAGTTTAAGGTTAGCAGTTAAGTGGTAAAGGAAGTTCGCTTTTTCTACCCTGATACCCGCTTGTGCCTGGAGGTACAGATCGGCTACTGTAGTCTTCCCTAACCCAATACAAACCGGGATTGCAAAATGACGGAAACAGTGTCGAAGCGACGAAACCTCCATCAATAAATAAATGCCATACTTTACCGTTGAACCCTTTCCTTTATAAGCTATTTCAACTTTATCCACAAGGAAAGAATCTGATGAAAAACGAAAGTCTAGACAAAAGAATTTTTCCATCTTATTTAACTGTATTAAATTCATTGAAGAAAATGCTCACTTTCCTACAATGTTTTCAAAAGTGATAAGTTTTAGAGGCGTTAACAGGCGCGTCTGTGGAGGAAAAGGAGCAAAGCTAACGCAACGGTAACTTTATCAAAACAGTATACAATGATTTTCTAAGGTGTAATTATTATGGTTTTGACAGTAAAATCCGCTACTGATCTGACTACAAGCGGATTGATTACTTTATCATTGACCGGCAATGTACGCGTTAGTAAGTAAAGAATAGCGTTCTACCACTGTACATTGATTTCAATTTTCAATTTTCACTGATGGTTTGAATGTATTGCAGTTTAACGAGATACAAACACTTGATAGAATCACTCCTAATCAAAGACCAGAGGGACCATAGTGATTTGGTTATAAATACAGAAGACGATTTTATTGGAATTGCAACGAATCGTTCCGGATCGGTTGATTTGAACATTGGGTACTAACCGGATTAAAACTCATAAAATATCGCGCATTACAAAGTGCCGAATGCGTTCTTGAGAGTATCGAACCGGTTCATACACCCAACCACCCTAATACCCGGGTCACAAATCAAATCCGGCCGCCGTCCGATGATCGGCCGACGTATGTTTTCGCTCATCGAGCGGCCGGCCGACATCGGATCAAGATCGGACGATCATCGCACGGAAATCGCCTGGTGTGGCTTAACATCGGGACCACTTTACATAATTTACATGAGCAAGGACAAATCAAGGTGTCGGCCGGCTGAGCGACATTTAGATAGGCCGGCGACCGTCCGATAGCCGCACAGCCTCCACTCGATGACTGACAGACGCCGGACGGTGTCCGTCAGGTGTCAGCCCGAAGAACGAAGGAGCAGCGCCTTGCTGATTACGTGGTTAGGCAGGTTCCGCCTCTCATTTACAGTCCGCCGGCGCCCTGCTGTCCATTCATCGGACGGCGACCGGCTCAGACGTGTACAATCCGTCCGATGCCTAGAGTTCGGACGCATTGGCCAACGGCCGGGTAATTTGTGACCGAGCTATAAAACGGCCATGCCATTTTTGAATAGCCCTTGATTATAACCTATGAATATCTTATACTTTGATATTGATCATACACCGAAATATTATGTGTCTGATCAAAATTTAATCTATCGGCTATTATCTTCAAATTCGAAAGTGGCGGGGTGATGAAATGTTGTTATAAATAGTGTCAGGTATTGATAGATGTTAACCGATATTTCAAATTTATTAAGACGTTTTCTGTAACAAAGCCCCATGATTTTCATAGTAACTTGCCATAATAAAAATATAAGGAAAAGCTAAGTAAATGACGGCATTAATTTGTTTGCGAAATTATTCATTAACTTCACCTCAAACTGGTGTTAAACGATAACGGGCGTATATGACGTCGCTGACGTAACGCGTTTACTACGTTTATTTCAACGCCCGATTTCATTTCAACACAAATTTTGGTCAACGTTTTGCGTGTTGGACCCTCTTTTTTAATTTTTTCATGGACGTATCAATATTGTTAGAGGGTTTTGCATGTATTTCTAGTAGGGGTCGCCGGACACTTTTTGTGTGTAAAATTGCGATGAACGCATCCGTCCAGTGCAGCGTTTGAGAGTGAATTTTCGCATAGCGCAGTAAAAACTGTCCCGTTAGGTGAGTATGCGATCTGTTTTCTCTCAATTAAATAGCTGTTTTGAGATTGTAATGAGGTTGTATGGTTTCAGCCAAATGGCACATGGTGATAGTTCTGGACTGTATGGGGAATATGGCAAAGTATGAAGTTCAATGGTCTGTAATTATCCTTCATAACGACTGACTTATGTGATTGGGCGGTATCATGGAGTATTTAAAGTGCCATAACCCTTGTACATAGACGGGCCTTTACATGGTAGTAAAGGACGGTAGTTAAAATATTTCAGCATACATCCTTTTTGAGACTGTACTGCGTTCTTGGACAGGAAACTGGAGAACCAATCTACGTTCGTTAAAAAATAAAGCATATAAAATCGCTTAACGCTCCTGGAAAGCCAAGCCTTTCTCCATTTTGCCCCCCACCTGTTTAGTTTCCCATCTATCGGGCTAAAACAAGACACCAACGGTTCATCACCGGTCACATAGTTAAACAGTTGTCTGCCATCGCAATGTTTATACATCCTCAATAAGTACGTGGCAATTAATTCCCGCTCCTGTTTTTTTGTCAGTCAGCCAATGGGGAACCCTCGGCTACAACATTCCTTAACTTAGGTTTTTCCTTTAAAATTGTGCAAATCGCCCCTGAATTAATGCCATATACGTCCGCTGATTCACCCTAGTGCAACGTGCATCCTTGTGTACTTCTGCTTTAACGTCGATGACGTCATTCTCACAAAATGCTGTTAACAGACGCTCAGCGTCATCTCCAATGGTTTGCCAGTCATTTGTTAATCAAGCTGACCATAAAGCCATGGTAGGATAAGATAGAACGCACCATTGCCATATACCTAACTGAAATCAGATTTGATTTCCTGCAGCAAACAAGCAACGGTCGTATTTTTATATAGACCCTCTGCTCTGCCTTTGTAGAGTGTACATAATTCAGCATTTAAATACCAGCAATGTCGATAACAGCACATTATTGACCGTAGCGATTTGATCGAGCTAATTGTATTTTGCTGGATGCAAACAATTGTCTGCCATCACATTGTTCATACATCCTCAATAATTCCGTGGCAATTAATTCCCGCTCCTGGTTTTAATTTTTCAGTCAGC